>CBVK0100097192.1:0-33884 GCA_900067695.1 Picea abies
ACCGAGATCTACACTCTTTCCCTACACGACGCTCTTCCGATCTCACGATAGGCGGGCCCCATTCCGCACCCATATACCTTGGTTCCCGGAGTTGCACGTCGTTACAATCCAACAGTCCTCGTTTGATGGGCACCGACGAGGAACGACGATCCACGCCACATTTCTCTCCCCCTTCCCCATCGAATGTTAACACAACAAGGAGGGTCCAAAAAATAACCACGGTTACAACGAGGGATACGTGTTGCACATCCATGCATTTCAACCCCCTTTCCTTAGGTTATCCTAAGCCCACTCAACCCCCTTCCGAAATCAATGCAGGGTTGATGCGCGTCCTACGCTTAGGGTTTCACCCAGTAGGATAACATTGACCCTTTTTCATGCCACCTCACACTTGTCACTACCATTGTGTACCTACCACCATGGAAGTACATGTCATCTATCTTCCACGTCAGTTAACACGTGGTCCCCATGTCATCGTGACGGTAGTGTATGGGAAAAAAAATCCAATTTTGTCAACTTTCTGAAATTTCCAAAAATGCCCAATTTATAGTTATCTTCAATGCTACCATTGAGGTTATGTGATAGATTCCTATAATAAAATTTGGCCTTATGAATACCCATTCATCATATGCATATGAATTTGAGGCTTTTGTCCAATTTCGCCTAATTTTGAAATTCCTTTTGGGCCACCATTGAAGCTTTGATAATAATATTTGAAGCTTTGATAATAATCTTTGTATGGCTAATTTTTTCCTTGTAACAATCCTTTTGACCTGAATACCTATAATTCAAATCCCGCATGTCAAATTCTTAATGCAGTTAACTGTAAATTTGGGGCTTTTTCCCAATTTCGCCCCAAAATTCACCATTGCACTCTGTAAACATGAAATTCGTCCCATTTGCAGGCCCGAATTTTCCCAATTTGAGAGTTAAATTAGGGATTTTAATTATCATGATTTATTCTCGCAATTACCCGTGAAATGTTCCTAGAATTATTCCTCATCCCACTGCAATAATTTTATCAAACGAATTGCGGACATCCTCATTCTAACATTCTATCAAACAATTCACATGCTTACTCTGCAAGTCTCATCTTTGCAATCTGTTAATTGGCCCATCTAGGATTATTTTTGGAAACTAGGCTCTACTGCCACTTTGTAACATCCCCAAACCCCTGTTGCGAAATGCCACATCAAAAAAATAAAATCCTGATACCATTAAATTGACTCATGTTCTATGCATATGAACAACGTTATGGAGAATAATAACACACAATAATTCACACATGCATATACAATTTCAATAATAGAAATAAATACATTATGCACAATAAACAACATGGAATTATAATTACAACATAATGAAATTAACATAATTATAGATGTTATACAACAAAATAATACTCATTAAATAGACGCATATTTGTTGTGGTAAAAACACCAACTGCGTGCAGACCTTCCATTTTCCTCCCAACCATAAACCAAACTGCTCATAACGTTTTGCAATGGGTCACCCTCGAGCTGGATTTAAGACTCCACTAGGGAAAAGGAAATTCTAAGCGAGGCTAAGGTCTCTCAGACAACAACAATTCTCATACTAATGTGCCAACTCTAGAAACCATCCTATAGTCCCTCATCCCCTGCATGCCTATCCCACCCCAAGAAGTGTGCCCCTTCTCTACTCAATAGTCCTTCGGTTGCCCCACATCCCTTTCGGGGCTTCAACAACAGGTTGAACAGGGAGTCTCATAGCCTTGTAGTTGCAGCTTGGAACCTTGGGAATTGATTCCCAACAATTCTCTCACTCGGAGAGAATTCTCACAGGTGTGAGAACTCGCTTCTTCGACCACGAGCCAGAAAACCACTTCTTTGACCATGGGTATGACAATCTGCCTCTTCAACATATGAGCCTGAAAATTGTCCTCTTCAACAGACAGGCCTAAAAACCCACTTCTTCAATCCAATTCTACCCAGAAAATGCTCCCCGACTTGCTCCATTGAAGTATGAGTGCCTAGTACCCCTTTCAGGTACAAAGGATGGAATCTTGGAATAATCATGAAAGAATGATGAATGAATGATGGGAATTACACTAAATGTTTGTCTTAGATATGCATGTTTCTTTTATGACACATGTCACTCAAGGAATTCCCTTGTCCCGACTTAAGAAACTTAAGATATATTCATATCTGTAACTTTATCTTTAAGGAATATTAATATAATATTTCGTTGGGCTTAAGCCCCCTTAGTTTATCCCTCTTCCTAAACTATTATCTCCCTTTCCATTTATATTTAAGTTTATCCCCCTATCTCTTTTTTTTGGTCGATATACAACAATGATGTACTTTATTAATAATATGATTGTTTATATATTACAATAATAGGCTCATTGGCCTTTAACATCTAGGATCTCCAGCCTAATAATCACATAAGCATGTTGGCCTATACTAACCTGGCTCACCAACCTATAAATATATTTACATTTACAACTAGGGATCGACCAGGGGTATTACAAATCTAGGTTGTATTAAACTTGGGTAAAACCATTGAGGTCAAAGTTTCATTGCCAAAGTTCACATCAATTAAGTGTAACTATAAGAAAATTCTTACTATATTTTTTTTAAAATTTACACTAGACAAAATTTAAGTTTGTTCACTTATTAAGCTACCTTATTTTTGTGTGAGATTGTGTTTGAGGTGAGAAAAGGAATTTGACGAATATCAATCATGTAGTTTAGATTGATGAAGTTAATTTTGTTAAATTTAATTGATTAAGAAGAAACAATTATACATGGCAATATTCTTTAAAAGTGTGTAATAAATTTCAACCTATTTCACCCTATGAGATACCAATCACGTTCCTCTCTACACTTTCCCTCACCAACATAAAGAACACTGTGATTTTTCGTTTTTATACACCATAGTGAAGATTCATAACCAAATCCAAGGTTCTCTTGAGAAAGTACAAGTTAAATCTAAACCTGATTGAGATAAACATTGAGTTGGGATAAACATTGAGTTTTAGTGAAATTCAATGTTTTGGATAATTCTTGAATTCATTTGTGCATGTAATGTATCAAGAGTTAACATCATAAGATCCAAGCTCTCCAATATGATCCCAATATGTTCCATATACAATTATTGAGCATGCTATATAGAATTAACTTAAATTGGACCTTCGAACATATTTACACATTTATCTGGTAAATGATGTGAACAACTTAAGGTTGTATGGACTGTACAATTTGGAAGGGTATTTTATCTTAGCTTATGCCACTTATGAAGTTTCTTATTTTAGGTCTTCAAGGTCTCCATTGTTTCAAGATATCATGCTATGCATGACCACACATTCATAGCATCATGCATCACAAAACTCTCTTATTTGGTGGGATAACATAACCACCTTCGAACTCACGCAAAGTGGTTCATTCTAAAATATTTTCTTAGACAAGTTCCCTCCTTTATGAGAGAAATAAAGGATGATTTTGACTAAACCTGAGAGGATATTATATGCATGAGTGCCAACACGGGAGGAAAAATAGATGATTCAACAAATAGTGGAGTTGCTTTTTTTTATGGAGTGATTTTACATTTATTAGATTCAGTGGTATATCCATTCATAGGTAGCTTACTGGCCAACATTAACTAAACTACATATGTATAAGCAAGTGAATAAGTTTCTTGTGGAATTGTATTTTTTCCACCGATTGATTTAAATAAAAAAATAGACGTGTTCAATGAGTTATTTTCCAAACTATAATTTAATGTATTCAATTATTTTGTTCATGACATATTATTAACTAAACTACATATGTATAAGCAAGTGAATAAGTTTCTTGTGGAATTGTATTTTTTCCACCGATTGATTTAAATAAAAAAAATAGACGTGTTCAATGAGTTATTTTCCAAACTATAATTTAATGTATTCAATTATTTTGTTCATGACATATTATTGATATTAGCATGGTATTCCCTAGTGGGATACTACTCTTTTATTTCTCTATGTATGTTTTGATATGTATGTTTTTGGTAATTTGAATTAAAAAAGGTTAATAGTGAGACCATTTTTAGTTTTACATAATTAAAAATATTGATTTCGGTTGAGTATAGCTCAATCATATAAGAGGAAAATTTTCTATGAATATTTTGAAAGAAAGATTTATTGTAGGCATACTTAGTACACTCAAAGTTATTGTTTTTCATCCTCCATTTTCTTTATATATGTTATCATTCTCAATAATAAAATGCATGTGATTATATCTTTTAATATTGTTATTTATTTATTAATAGAATATCTCTTTTTTCGATTGAAAAAAACATCCATTCTATTAATACATTGAAATGAAAATTAATTTTTTGATATCCAAAGTGCACTTATAAATTTAGTGTCACATGTCATTTTTCTCAATTAAGATTAGTCAATAATATACATTTTTCTGTTATTGTTTTTTTCGCATGCAAACCTCTCTATAAAGTTTCCATTCTGACTATTTATAATTCTAATATTTTATTACTAGAATGTATATGGAATACCAATTTCTTATTGAAATTAGATTTATCACATTCGTGTTGGGGTGGAAGGTGTGAGAGGGGTGTTTTATATCCCAGAAGAACATCTGGAGTTCACCTTTACATGGAGTATTTGATATTCTTCAAAAAATTAAGTTGAATCCTATGACTTATTATAGGGGTTGATTTTGGCAATGGCACAAGGTATGTTTTTCCTCATAATAGTTGGGGATTCTAAATTAATCATCAAGCATGAAAGAAAGAAACTATTTATTGATGAATATACATATTCAAGCCATCATTTAGCAAATCTAAATGAAAATCTATTCCTTCCATGCAATTGAATTCTTTCATGTCTTAAGATCAAACACTCAGGAGGCTAACAGGCAAGCCAATAACGCCATTAGACTTCAAGTAGGGTTTCTCTCTGTAAATGGAACAAAATCCACAAAATTTATGCCATGAGAAGCCAAATATGCTCAAAAGGTATCAGAAGGGGAGGTCTTTGGCTCCTACCCCCCATGCAAGGCTTAGGAACACAAGAATTTTGTTTGGTTAAAAAATAATTTGGAAAAATAGGGGATCACGTCCCTTTTAGAGATCTCCCCTTCCACTCACTCTCATCCAATCAAATATTTACAAGGAGAGTCATAATGCTACCATATCATTCCTATGGGAACGTGTACGTTATGCATTCCCATGAGCCTCTCATAACCTCTTCCATTAGGATCGATATTATCCCCGACCCCATTGAATCTCTCATTTATAATGTGGGAAGATCATGATTCTACTATGTTCAACCATAGTTCCTTGCAATGATTTCAAAAGGTGCAGAAAGGATGTTAATGCCTCTTTCTACATGTGGGAAATTGATTTATGAGGGTGGCGAAAGATTGAACGAGACTTTGTTCACATGTGAAGAGTTATTTACCTCATCCATGGCTCATTTTTAGCTTGGCTTCTATGCTTGGGTAATGGATTTAAGCTTTGCACTCTTACTCTATTTTCCATTTCTCTGGTTCAGTTCAAGAATCTTCCAATGGTGGTCAATGTTATAGGGCATTGGATTAGAAGAGTGGAAGAACTGGAAGCAGATATGGAATACTTGAGAAACAAAATTATCTCCCTATGGATTTTATTCAATGGGATCTCAACTCATTTTCTCACAGTTTTGGAAGAATCTATTTCTCATACACAAACCATTCAACAGTTGGAAGATGAATGGTCAACTCTTAAGAAACAATTGGATGAATTTCATGAAAATACTTAATAAAATATGATCCCTCCAACATAAAATGACACTCCAGGGAATTTCTATGAAGGCTCATCTTAGGTAATAGTGGTAATAATTCCTGCACAGTTATATTTTGATGCAGCCCCCCTCCCTCAATAGGGTCTGTCGACCTCTCGGTCATTGGATCGTCACTAAACTGAGCTGGATTAGCTCTTTCGGGTCCCTGCTGGAACCTCTACTAAACAAATCCATAGTTCCTTTGTGAAGTGCACCCATGTGAACAGGCACTGGGCACTAGTTCCCTCCACGCGACCACCAACTATGATCGCACGCCTCTCAAAAGGCCTTTTGTGATTTCGTGTATTGGGTGTTTTGTACGCGAGTCACCTCGACTCTCCCGACCTCTGAAATTTCGAAAGGGGCTTAGCACTTGCTAGTTCCTCCCTTATCCTTTTCCACGTGACCACTACCTGTGACCACAAGCCAAATCAAAAGGTGCGTCATGAAATCTCGTATCGGACCATTGCGTGTGAGTCAACCCTGACTCCTTCTGACTCCTGAAACTCTGAAAAGAGCTTAACAGGTGTTAGCTCCTTTCCTTATATCCGCTCGTGTGACCATTCACCATGACCTGGGGCTCATTCTTTGAGCACATCGATATTTCATGGATCGAGGGTTTACAATACAACTTATCTCCCTTCGGTCGATACCTGAAAGACCGATATTCTTTTTCCACGGATCAACGACTTCAATTCTCCTACTATCTGACGGACCAGATCGTGTCAGCGGTTCTCCCTCCAAGAGTTTCCACCGTCTGTTTAAATTCTCCCAATGCTTGAATCTTCGATGTGTGTGGATCTATGCCACTTGCCACCCCAGATCCAATGGCTGGAATGATTTCGCGAGTTCATGTTTCACGAATTCTCACAAATCTTCCCTTTGACTTTTCCCCTCTACGAAACAGTGAAATGTTGATCTTCTACCGCGTGTCCTCTGAATCCAATGAGCCAAATATTATTACGGGACTTCGGGTATCCATGCTTCAGTGTTTTCAGCTCTCAAACTGAATTTTCACTTTAGCTTTTCCTCCAAATCTTCCAAGTTGCTGACATGTACCCTCATGGCTTCAACAGTCTAGATATGATTCATCTCTTTATCTCTCCATGCTTTGGGAGTTTCAAGTATCAAACCTGACTCCTTGTGCTCTCGTGATATCTGACAGCTCACACTTGATCAATCAAATGACTAAGATCCCACCCCGGTGTTTCGACATTCCAGGCTTCGAAAATATCAAGTTTCAAGACAGTCTCCCTTTTGAGCTTCCAACAACCAATGTATGTGATTCCTCTTGGAAATCCAATGCTTAGTCTTCTTCTCTAGTGAATCTGATGACTCAAATCTATCTCACTGATCGGATGGTCGAGATTTTATTCTGGGTCTCGCACTCTAGAAATCTCAATTTTTAACCCTAATAGCTTCTCTCCTCGGCACGCGAAGTACGAAGGTTCGAGCACTTCCTTATGATTTGAATATTGTTAATATTCTTCCCTATGATCCAACAATCATGGTTGTTCTTCCTCCTGAGATTTTGATATCTCTCTACCTTGGAAGATTTATCCACTTTCAAAGCTTCCCAACCTTTGTTCTCTGATGAATCCGCCTTTGGGATCTCGTCAACACTCGAGAAAAGTGTTATCTCTTCTGAGATTCTTTCCTTAAAAGGATTTCGATCTCCCATGGACACTTTGCATTCTCGAGATTTTGAATAAATCAGTTTGAAGGACTTTCTTGAAAATAAAATGCTTCTCGCCCACTTGGCATTCTTCTGCACTGGTTCTTCGAAGCTTGTTGTCTTCTTGACACTGTGCACACCTTGCACCTAGTCTGAGTTTCTATGTTTCTCTCTGAAATTCTCTCTGAGTCAATCCGAGACTCAGTCGACACACTCCTTACATTTGAGATTCACACCTTGCACACAAGTGTCAAAAGAGAAACGATTAAAACTCAATTAGCTCCGTGATGAACTCATACAGTCAATCTCTCTCTAACAATTATACATGAACAAAGTAATAAATCATACAAACAGAATAACATTCATTCAATCACAAATGAAATGAACACAATCCAAGGATTTGGGACAATTTCTATCTGTTCTATTCATTCATGAAAAACAAAATACATAGTGTTCTCTACTACTCTACTCTGCTCTACTACTCTCTCTATTATGTCTTTTGTTCTATATGTTACAATACAATACTGAAAAACTATCTAAGGACCGCTCCACAAGCTCTCTCATCCTGTTCTAAAATCTATCATTTCAAATTCAAAGTTATTACCTACTCGGTCCTATTACAATAACTACTAGTTATTTCCAGATAGAGTCGACACTCCATACCTGCAATTTCTTACAGTCGTTCAAGACTTTACAAACAAGTTACATTTTAAAATGTTGTTTACAAAAATATCTCAACAACCGATTAAATTCTGATTTAAATGCTTGATTTGAAACTCTGTCATTGCTTAGATGTCATCTGTTTTCCTCCATGTGTGGGTTGTTGAGTTTGAAGGCGATGCTCTTGCATCATACCCCTCTGGTTAAAAAATTTCATGGACTCTTGTCCATGAGCTCCTGCACTGTCTTTCCATGCTTCAAAATATCAGGTTTTGTGACCCAACTTGCATATTCCATTGGATGATCTTTCCACTTCACTAAGTACTCAGGGTATGTCTTTCTCCTGGTTTTCTTTCCATCCCTCTGTTCAATAATTTTCTCCATCTAAGGTTTTTCTGCTGTGGGAAATTGCTCTTCCCACTAAATTTATTTCTGATCATTTGATTCTCCTGCTTCATCTCTCCTATAAGGATACAGGTCTGCAACATTGAATATCAGAGATATCCCAATATTGTCTGGTAACTCAATCTTGTAAGCATTGGCTACAAATTTTCTGAGAATCATGCATGGTCCTATCTTCTTCATCTTCAATTTGTTATACATTCCCCTTGGAAACATCTCTTTTCTCAAATGAGATAAAACGTCATCTCCAACTTTGAATTGAACTTCTCTCCTCGTTTGATCAACTTTGTTCTTGTAGTTTTTACTGTTGTTTTGTAGCTTCTCTCTGACTCTATCACGGAGTTTCTACATTTTTTTTTCAAAATCCTCTACTCCATCACTTATGAACTCATATTGATTCAAATCTCTCAACTCTGTAATTCCTCTTGGTTGTATATCATACACAATTTCAAATGGAGTTTTCCCTATGCTCCTGTTCACTGAATTGTTGAATGCAAATTATGCATGTGCCAGAATATGATCTCATTGTTGACCTTGCTTAGTGAATAAACTTCTCAATAACTTTCTGAGACTTCCGTTTACTAGTTCAGTCTATCCATCTATCTGAGGGTGATATGTTGAACCAAAGGACAAGTTCATTCCCAGCCTCTTCCATAGAGTCCTCCAAAAGTGTCCTACAATTTTGGTGTCTCTTTTTGAAACTATGCTCCTCAACAATCCATGTAGTCTCACTACTTCTCTAAAAAATAAATTGGCTATGTGTGGGGCATCGCTTGTCTTCTAGCATGGTATGAAATGTGTCATTTTTGAAAATCTGTCCACCACAACAAATATGAAATCACTCCCTTTTTGAGTTTTAGGCAATCCAAAAACAAAATCCATACTAATTGCATCCCACGACCTTTCTGGAATTGGTAATGGCTGATACAAACCAGTGTTCTATTGTCTTCCTTTTGCATACTGACAAATTCTTCAATTGTTCACAAACTTCTCCACTTCGTCTCTCATGCTCAGCCAATAATACGAATTGTTCAGCTATGCAAATGTCTTATCATGACCAAAGTGTCCATCTAAACCTCCATTGTGTTTCTCTTTCAGTAGATTGTATCTCATTGAGCACTTCGGAATGCATAATTGGCTTCCCTTGAACAGTAATCCATCTTGGATCAAATATTCAGTCCATGGGATTCTATCTCCCAACAAAGGATTCTTGCATGCCTCATAAGCTTCTTTGAAATTCTCATCTTCTTTATACATCTCCTTGAGGTGTTTGAACCCCAAAGTCTCCACTTGGAATTCTTGTACAATCAAAATTCTTCTTCTCAAAGCATCTGCGACTTTGTTAGCAATTACAACAATTTGTTTAATAACAAAAGTAAAATTTTGCATAAATTCTACCCATTTTACATGTTTTTTATTCAACTTTTCTTTCCTAGTAATAAATTGTAAATATTGATTATCACTGTACAAGACAAATTCTTTAGGAATTAGATAGTGTCTCCATTTTTTCAAATCTTGAATCACCGCATAAAATTCCTTGTCATATGTGGAATAATTTTTCTTGGAATAATTCAGTTTCTCTCTGAAATAAGAAACTGACCTATTGTCCTCACTCGAGACTTTTCCAATAGCTAATCCACTTGCGTCACATCTGACCTGAAATGTTTTTCCAAAATCTGGTAAGACTAGAATTGGTTGTTGTGTGATCTTCTCTTTCAACACTTTGAAACTTTTTTCATATTCCTCTATCCAAATGAAGGACTTTTGTTTCTTATTCACAGTGTCCAACATGGGTGCACATATGCCACTGAAATTTCTAATAAATTTTCTATAAAAACTCGCTAACCCATGAAAACTTCTTACCTAAAATATGTTTCTCGATGACTACCATTCTTTGATCGCTCTCACTTTATCTGGGTCCATTTTCAATTCATTTGAATAGATTACGAAGCCCAAATATATGAGCTCCTTCTTCATAAAATAACTCTTCCTAAGATTTATCAACAATTTCTCTTGTTGCAACCTTTCCATCAATAATGTCAAATGTCATAAGTGTTCCTCCTTTGTGTTGCTGAAGATTAGTATGTCAGCCAGATATACTATGACAACTTTGCCTATGAAGTCTTTCAACATTTCATTCATCAACCTAATAAATGTGCTTGGTGCATTTGTCAACCCAAACGACATGACCAACCATTCAAATAATGCTTTGTTTGTCTTGAATGTTATTTTCCATTCATCTCCCTCTCTCATATGTATTTGATGATATCTTCTCTTCAAGTCTATCTTGGAAAAATAGCTTGCTCTACTCAAGTAATCCATCAAATTATCCATCCTCGGTAAAGGAAATTTGTATCTAATGGTTATCTTATTGATGGCTCAGTAATCCGTACACATCCTCCATCTTCCATCTTTCTTTGGACTTAATAGAGTTGGTATTGCACATGGGCTTAGGATTTTCCTGACTAACCCTTTATCCAACAACTCCTGGACTTTATTCTTGACCTCCTCATTCTCACTAGGTGTCAACCTATAATCTTCTTTGTTTAGTAAACTAGCTCCTGGAATAAGGTCAATATGATGGCTTATACTCCTAATGGGTGGCAATGAGTGTGGTAACTCATCTACGACTATATCATCAAAGTTTTCTAACAAATCCTGGATTTATATAGGCAAATCTTCCACAGAAGTATTTGTAAGGATAACTCTCATCTTCCTCACTACAACAAACTGAATTTCTTTCTCCTTCTTGATTTCATTCAAGAACTCCTTCACACTCATGGGAAGTATGCTTGAACTAGCTTTTTTCTTTTCCTCTTTGTTTTCTATGGGTAACACCATATGCGTTCTACCATTATTTTCTAGGGTACAGGTATTCTTTCTTCCATGATGAATAAATTTTCGATCATACTGCCATGACCTCCCCAATAAAATATGATAGACATCCATAGGAATTACATCACATAATATTTCATCCCTATAACCTCCTATTTTAAATTCAACTTGGCATTGTATACTTACCATGACTTGATGTCCTTTCTGCAACCATGATAACTTGTATGGATTTTTACGTGTAGTTGTATTCAATTCCAACTTTTCCACCATCTCTATGGATACTAGATTGTCAATGCTCCCACTATCTATGATCACCTTGCAAACTTGGTCTTTCGAATTGCAAGCAGATTTGAACAGGCTTGTTCGTTGAACTGGCTCTTTTGGTTCCTTTTCTAGTTTAAGAATAATTTTCCTCATCACGAGGTTCCTTCCTCTTGCTTCTTCTACTTCCACATGCTTCTATGCTTTGGAAATGTGTGCTTCCGACTTCTCTCTTTCTATCGGGACATTCCCAAGATTTATTTCCTTCTTTTCCACAAGTATAGAATTTAACCATGCCTCCACTGGCTCTTCCTCTTCCTCTACCTCTAGAAAAAGAACCTCTTCCTCCATGTTTTCCTTCTTTAGAACTTCCACACTTCTCATGGTGACTAAGTTGTTTGTCAGCTTCAGGCTTCCACTTCTGGAACTTCTCTCTGTTGGTTCCCTTGCCTCTGCTTGAATTTCCTCCTCTGCTTCGTTGGCTTTGCTTCCTCGCCAATTTTTCTTCAGCTTTCAAGGCTCCTTGATAAGCATCCTTGAATTACTGATAGATATCATGTTGATATCCTCTTGTATTTCATATATCAGCCCATTGATATATCTGGTTGTGTAATGAACCTCAAAAATCACCATAAAAAAAATAAAAATTCAATATCTAATTCCATTTCGTTTAAGCTCAAAATTTAAGAGAAGGTAGGATTTATTTCTGTCCATAAACTAATCATGAAAGGTTCAAAATACTTAAAGGTGCATGTCTTCATGGCAAGTAGCACTAAAAAAAAAGATATCACGCTAAAAACCTGTGTAACTAGTTCAAAACCTTCCTGTGCAACAAATTTTGTACTTGTCACGCCCTGCACACAGTGACTTATAATGACTATCTATTATCTTTATCCTGTCTCTATCTCGGATGAAGATTTTCCATCGATTCTACCAGTCCAGTCCTTATCGTATTAGAGTTGTTCATATAACCAATAACTCCTACCCTGTTCCTATAGTTTTTGTGAATAAACAATGATCAAATGGGTTTCAAACGATTTTCCAATGCTGAACACACAAAAAATAAGGGGCCACGTTGTTTGCCAAAAATGCGAAGAAGGAAAAAAAAAAGGACTGGAAGACCATGGCCTCAGTACTTCAGGGTTTTGAGGTTCAGAATCCAGTGACTTCAAAAGCCAAAACATCAAAACGCAACAATTTTCGATTCGCGAAAAAGAAAGTGGGACCCGCACATCAGGGTTTCGGGGTTCAGAACTTTGTGAGTTAAAGTGCTCGAACATCAAGATGTCCAAACCTCCAAAATGCGAAAAGGAAAGGTAGGACCCGCACTTCGTGTTTTTGGGGCTCGGAACTTTGTGACTCCAGTGTCGATACATCAACATGTACAAACCTACGAAAAGAGAAAAGGCAAGGTGGAACCCGTACTTCAGGGTTTCGGGATTTTACGAGTACAAAAGCCAAACACTATCACACAACAACTCCTGAAATTATGAAAACTAACCAACACTTCAGGATTTTGGAGTTCAGGGTTTTGCGAGTACAGAAACCAACATCGTCACACAACAACTCCCAAAATTGCGAAAAGTGACTAGCACTTCAGGATTTTGGAGTTCAGGGTTTCGCGAGTACAAAAACCAACATCATCACACAACAACTCCCGAAATTGTGAAAAGTGACCAGCACTTTGGGATTTCGGAGTTCGGGGTTTCGTGAGTACAAGCGCCCAAGTCTCAACATGTTCAATCTCCGAAATGCGAAAAAAAAAGGAAAGGGTCGGACTAGTGCTTTGGGGTTTCAGGGTTCATAACTTCGTGAGTTCAAGTGCCCCAACCTCACATGTAACAACCTCGAAACCGTGACAAGGAAAGGTTGGGTTAGAGATTACAAAATCTTTCTGTTGAAAATCTAAAGTAAGAAATCAATCGAAAACGCAAAGGAAGAGAGTATTCTACTTCTACTGTAATTCTCACATTAATCTTCAAAATTACATGATCTTTGTCCTTTACTGGTGTTCTTTCTTTCATTCTATGAGACAGTGGGCGTAGAAGGATTCAATATCCGACAGAATTTAGAAAGTCCAAACTTATGATTTTTAAACGTATAGACTCTATAAAAGGGTACACTAGGGTAACAATTTTCTGTCAGGTAAATTCGTCATAGACCTCAACTATGAAAAGGGGTAGGCCAATCTCAAAGAAAGCATAAAATCCTCTGACAGGCATCGAACTTCATGATTGTTCAGCATCTGAAAAACAAAGGGGGGGTTTCCAGATTTCTTTGACGTTCTGAATTTGTCATTCTAAACACATCTAGTACTTTGTTTGCATGTTATTAGTGTATGCGAGAAATTCATATAAAAACAGTGAAAGACGTATATGTGGGTAACTATATGAGTTTCCCCGTGATCCTTAAGGTTTTTTCTATTCCATATTTCTCTTCAATTCTTAAAGTAAGAAACAGGAAGTCTCTTTAAGGGGCAAGACCATTCGAAAGTTTAATTCTAGCAATGCATCTACCTATTTCCTTTCGACACAAATTTACTCAATTCTAGTTTCCTCATATTTAGATCTATTTAATACTCCAGTCACAAAAGTAAACCTATATCTACATAGATTGGTCTTCTTCAAACACAAAGAGTATCCTAGGCTTTTGTCTTCAGATTAAACCTAACCTATAGATGGATCGTCTTTCTTAAAACTCAACTCATATAAAAATGATTTGCCTAGTACTTCCAGATTTCGGGAGGGACCACTTCAGAATTTTGGGATTGTGATCGAAACTTTAGTACCACAAAAAACAAATTATATCCATGAAAGGATTTCATCTTCCGCAACAACAATGTATATACTTCAGCAGTCAGATGTAAACATTCCAGCAAACGTATTATAACTATATATACATATAGGTTTCCATATAATCCTCACAGCGAACAAATATGATCATTCAAATCGTTTATGTTTAACGCAAATAGATAGATTCACCCAACATATACATGACATCAAACAAACATAGGCATTCATAATAGAGAGGGGTAGATCAACATATCTAAATCCAATACGGGGGAAGACAAAGGGAACAACCATGTTCCTCCCAACTATAGAATAGGGCAGCCAAATCACTTGCCCAGTTCACCCCATAGCCTGACCATGAATCCATGAGGGAGAACTTGGAGACTCCTCACCAATATTCCAAAATTTTCAGCAGTTATCCCCTTGCCTCACACTTTCTCGACAGTGCTCATAGTAGCAAGAGGAATCACAATCCTTTCCCAACATACTTGGCAGCATCCTGCCTCCTCGCATATGCTATTTATCAATTTTTGCCCAGGTCTTTTTCCCTCCTTTGGGGATTTTCACAGCTTTCTTAATCCTTGACTTTTAGGGGCTTCCAGTGGCCAAATATTTGATTTTCCACTTGTAATAATCATCCCAGAGGAAGTTCCAACATGTTCACCACTCATGGAGTCATTGTCAGTTGATTTTAACATGGTTGTTCCATTTGTCCTCCTGCATTTAATATATAAATATTATGTTTTTATACAAGTGGCATAGTCAACTAGTTAGTTGAGTCAAATCAGATCTCTACCGAACAGTCATAATAATTAATTACAATTATTAAATTTGAAAATCAGAATTGCCATAAATGACAAAAATTTTCCAGATTCAAATTTGCCAAAAACGGAAATAAATTTCCAGCATATTTCAAAATAAAAATATTTTATTTTTGGGGAATGTCATATCCTTTCCCCCTTCAGTAAAACACTGTCCTCAGTGTTCTTTCCTTTCCTGGAATAGGATTGGATGAGATTTCCATAAATCTCCCTCCAATTCCCAAGTGGCCTCCTCAGGACTAAAGTGCTTCCATTGCACCTTTACCTGAGCGATGAATCTGTTCGGAAGTGTTATTTCTCTCCAGTCCAGAATGTGCAGGGGTTCCACCTAGAACTTGCCTTCGGTTTCCACCTGCACCAAGTTCCATTCTATCATATGAGTAGGTTCATGAATATACTTTTTCAACAAAGAAACATGAAATACATTATGAATTCTTAGATTAGTTGGGAGTGCAAGTTGATATGCTACGGGTTAAATTTGAGCTAGTATCTCGAAAGGCCCACAAAACCTGGGTGCCATCTTGGCATAGTTCCCCAACTTCATCGAGCTTTTTCATGCTTTGACCTTCAAATAAACATGGTCTCCCACTTGAAATTCCAAGTGTCTTCTTTTCTGATCTGCATAACTCTTTTGTCTGTCATGTGCTTCTTTCAAGTTCTATTGTACCTTCTTTACCTTGTTCTCCATTTCTTGGAGTATCTCTGGTCCAACCATGACTCTGTCAGCTAGGTTATCCCAGCTAATTGGAGTTGTACACTTTCTACTGTACAATATTTCGAAAGGGCTCAACTTAGCTAAAGTTTGGTACCCATTGTTATATGCAAATTCTACCAAGTGTTGGTAGTCTTCCCACTTGTTCAGTTTTTTTCTTACATACATGCAGAGCATATCCTCTATGATTTGGTTTGTCCTTTCAGTCTGTCCATCCATTTGTGGATGATAACTTCTACTGAAATTCAAATTAGTATTTATCCCTGCAAACAATTCCTTCCAAAAAGTTGACGTGAATTTTATGTCTTTATCTGAAATCACCATTTTAGGAATACCATGCAGTCTAAAAATTTCTTTCATGAATATTTCAACAATATTAATAGCTTTAAAAGTGGACTTTACAGGAATAAAGTGTGCAGACTTACTAATTTTATCGATTACAACCATGATTGAATCATTATGTTTTTGAGTTTTAGGCAAACCTGTTATAAAGTCCAGTGATATGGTCTCCCATTTCCATTCTAGTACTAGTAATGTCTATAATAGGCCGACTGGGTGCTGGTGTTTGACCTTAACCTGTTGATAATCATGGCACCTAGCCAAGTACTCTACTATTTTGTATTTCATGTTAGGCCAGTAAAATAGTTTTATGAGTGTTGTTATTGTTTTCTGGTAGCCTGGATGGCTAGAATATGGTTTCTTATGCACTTCGTCTAAAATAGTTAATTTTAGCTCTGTTGAATCTGGTATGTAAAGTTTGTTTTTAAATATTAATAGTCCCTTCTTGTCGATACTTATATCTGTTTTATCTACATTTGGGATACTATTTTGAAATTCTGCCATCATCTTAGTGTAATTTATGTCATTAACACCTGTCGTTCTTATTCTTTGTTCTAGATCACTTTCTTCCCTACTGATGTTTATCTCAAATAACCCATGGATTCTTCGACTTAATGCATCTGCTACTTTATTTTTCTTACCCTTGATATGTTTGACCTTGAAGTCGAATTCGCTCAAGAAGGCTAGCCACCTTTCTTATATTGCATTAAGGTCTGGTTGGTTAAACAAATATTTCACCCCGCTATTATCCATCAATAGTAAGAATTTTATGCCCATTATATAGTGTTGCCACATTTTTAAGGCATGTATTACTGCCACCAATTCTAAGTCAAGAGTGACATAATTTCACTCGTGTTCTTTTAATTTACGAGACTCATAACAAATCACATTCCCTTCCTGAGTTAGTACACCACCTAGTCCCTCTTTACTTGCATCAACGCATACTGTCAAGTCTTTATCTGGGTTTGCTACCTTCAAAATGGGCGCTGATGTCAATAATTATTTTAACTTGTTAAAACTGTCTTGACAATTTTGCGACCAATTAAACTTGGTCCCTTTCTTTTGTAATGACGTGATAGGGTAGGCTATCTTGGAGAACCCTTCTATAAATTTGCGATAATATCCGGTGATTCCCATGAATGACCAAATATCTGCCACATCCTTAGGTACTGGCCATTCCATAATGGATTTTATCTTTTCCAGGTCTATGACAATACCTTCCGAGGAAATGACATGTCCTAAATATTGTATTTCTTTTTGATAAAAATCACATTTGTCAAATTTTGCGTATAGCTTGTGTTTCCCTAGTGTTTGAAGAACTATTCTTAGGTGTTCATCATGTTCCTCCTCCATTTTAGAATAGACCAGAATATCATCGATAAATACTAGTACGAACTTGCCTAAGTACTGACTAAAAATGTTGTTCATCAAGCACATAAATGTGGCTGGTGCATTAGTGAGTCCGAAAGGTATGACTACAAACTCGTAGTGTCTGTATCTTGTACAAAAAGTTGTTTTGTTTATGTCTTGGTCCTTTATCATAACTTGATGATAACTAGATCGTAAATCCAATTTTGAGAAGATCTTGGCCCCACCAACTTGATCAAACAGATCATTTATCCTAGGTAAGGGATATTTGTTCTTAATGGTTACTTTGTTCAGTTGTCTATAATCAATACATAATCTTAGAGTACCATCCTTCTTTTTCACAAAGAGGACTGGTGCTCCCCATGGCGAGACACTTGGTCTGATATACTCTTTGTCCAACAATTCCTATAATTGTATTTTTAATTCTATTAGTTCTGGTAGACTCATTCAATAGGGTGCTTTTGAGATAGGTGTTGATCCGGGTAGTAAGTCTATGGAGAAATCTATTTCTCTCCTAGGAGGCAATTCTGGCATCTCATCAACAAACATGTCTCTGAATTCACATAAGACAACAAAGTCTTCTAACTTGGGCTTATCTTCTTTTTCTAATAGATTCGTCACTTGGATGGCGTAAACTTGACATCCATTTCTAATACATTTATTGAATTGCATCGCTAAAACTTGTCTAACTGACACAGGTTTTGGTATGCCTTGGGCTGTTCTAACAGTGCCAAAATTATCTTTATAGCTAAGTATCTTTGTATAACAGTCTAGTACTGCTTTGTGTTGTTCCAACCAATCCATCCCAATAATCATATCAAAAGATCCTAGTGGTAGGATGTTCATATTGGTCCTTATCTTCTTACCATCTAAGCTGAACTCAAGATCAAAAATAAAGTTAACTACTTTTCTTTTAGCACCTGTTGCTAGTTGTACAAGCCAAGATTTTCCGTGCTTTTGTTTCTTAAGTTTATTCAACTCTACTACCTCAAGAGTAATTTAACTTAATGTAGCTCCAGGGTCAATTGAAACATAAATTCTAGTGTCATGGATTTTACCTTCGATCTCTACCACTAAGGACTGGTGGTCAATTTGTCAACCATCTATGGCTACATTATCTGATGCAAACTTCTTCCCATGTCTCCCACTGTCGAGGCTTCCTGCAAATTGTGGAAATCAGTGTTGTTTTTTGCAATTAAGCATGGACAGTTCCTCCTTAGATGAGGCTCTCCACACTCCCAACACTTTAATGGCTCAAGGGAGTTGTCCCCAAACTTCTTCATTCCCAGGTGTATCGGTTTATCACTACCTTGCATATTCGGATGATTGGAGTGAAAATTCTTCCTTTGGAAACTTTTTGCTGCATTTCAATAAGGAGTTGGATGGTATTCCTTCTTCCACTAGTGCATTCCATCTTGCTGCTTATCCTTCTAGGTCTTGGGAAACTCTACCCACTGTTTATACTGGTCATAGCACATTCGTGCCTTCTTGAATGCCTCACTCAAGGATTTGGGGCTGTCAAACTCGATTCTGTCCCGGTAAGCCTATGGTAGACAACTTAAGAATCGTTGGATATTTACCTTGTCCTCCCGAATGTACAGTACAAACCTTAATAGTTCCAGAAACTTATTTATAAGGTCCTCCATTGTCATTTGTCTAGGTTATAAATCGTAAAATTATTTCATCTTCCTTTCATAATAGCTTTCAGATAGGTATTGTTTCTTGAAATACTTCTTAAATTCAGACCATTCTAACTATTTCTCCTTTAGTCCCTTGGCCAATTTCAGGTCCTGCCACCAAATGCTGGCCTTCCCCTTCAGAATGTAGATGGCAATTATGACCTTCATGTTGCTGGAATAGTTGTAGATTTGTAAGTATTTTTTGATGTCCAACAACCATGCCTCGGCTTCTTCTCCTTTCCGGGATTCTCCATCAAAAGTAGTTGGTTTAATCTTTTTAAATTCCCCTTCAAGGTGGTCTATTTGTTTTCTTTTTTTGTCTGGTATGGCTTTGTCTTCAGCTGAAGGTGTCCCTTCAGACGAACTGTCTCCTTTTCTTGTTTTCGCACCAGAATTCTTGGAGGCCCTTTTGCTGACCTCTTCCTCAGGGTTATCATCTTTTGGGATTTTCTTGGTTACTATACTACATAGCAGGACTTCATTTATCTCTTGTTGTTCTTGCTATGCCTTCTTCAATTTTTCATTGTTGGCCTTGAAGACCTGTAGTTCAACAATAAGGTTCCTCATTGTTTGCAACACCTCCGTGGTTGAGCTTCCATCACTGTTTTGTCTTGGATCTCCAAGAGGTCCTTGCTACAGATTCTCTTCCATCCTAATTTATGCACCTTCTTGAGCTGCCATTATTCAACACAAAACATAAAAGTTTTATGTTTTTAATCCACAAGATTTATTAGTTTTTTCGTAAATCAGAATATATACTAAGCAATTAATGTGGCCCTGTTCAAGCCCAGTGTTGTAACTTTTTCTCTGATACCATATGTAATGAACCTCAAAAATCACCATAAAAAAAAAAATTCAATATCTAATTACATTTCGTTTAAGTTCAGAATTTAAGAGAAGGTAGGATTTATTTATGTCCATAAACTAATCATGAAAGGTTTGAAATACTTAAAGGTGCATGTCTTCATGGAAAACAACACTCAAAAAAAATATATCACGCTAAAAACCTGTGTAACTAGTTCAAAACCTTCCTGTGCAACAAATTTTGTACTTGTCATGCCCTGCACACAGTGGCTTATAATGACTATCTATTATCTCTATCCTGACTCTATCTCGGATGAAGATTTTCCATCGATTCTACCAGTTCATTCCTTACCGTATTAGACTTGTTCATATAACCAATAACTCCTACCATGTTCCTATAGTTTTTGTGAAAAAACAGTGATCAAACGAGCTTCGATGATTTTCCAATGCCGAACACACAAAACAAAAGGGGCCACGCTATTTTCCAAAAATGCAAAGAAGGAAAAAAAAAAAAAGGACTGGAAGACCATGGCCTCAATACTTTGGGGTTTCAGGGTTAGGAATCCTACGACTTCAAAAGCCAAAACATCAAAACGCAACAATTTCTGAATCGCGAAAAAGAAAGTGGGACCTACACATCGGGGTTTCAGGGTTCGAAACTTCACGAGTTCAAGTGCTTGAACATCAACATGTCCAAACCTCCAAAATGCGAAAAGGAAAGGTGGGACCCACACTTCAGGTTTTCAGGGCTCAGAACTTCACGACTCCAGTGTCCATACATCAACATGTACAAACCTTCGAAAAGAGAAAAGGCAAGATGGAACCCGTACTTTGGGGTTTCTGTATTTCGCGAGTACAGAAGCCAAACACTATCACACAACAACTCTCAAAATTAAGAAAAGTGACCAGCACTTTGGGATTTCGGAGTTCGGGGTTTCGCGAGTATGGAAACCAACATCATCACACAACAACTCCCGAAATTGTGAAAAGTGACCAACACTTCGGGATTTCGAAGTTCAGGGTTTCACGAGTACATAAACCAACATCATCACACAACTCCTGAAATTGTGAAAAGTGACCAGCACTTCGGGATTTTAGAGTTCGGGGTTTCACGAGTACAAGTTCCCAAGTCTCAACATGTTCAATCTCTGAAATGTGAAGAAAAAAAGGAAAGGGTTGGACTAGTGCTTCGGGGTTTCGAGGTTCGGAATTTCGTGAGTTCAAGTGCCACAACCTCACATGTAACAACCCCGAAACTATGAAAAGGAAAGGTTGGGTTAGAGATTACAAAATCTTTCTGTTGAAAATCTAAAGAAAGAAATCAATCGAAAACACAAAGGAAGAGAGTATTCTACTTCTACTGTAATTCTCACATTAATCTTCAAAATTCCATGATCTTTTCCCTTTAATGGTGTTCTTGCTTCCGTTTTGTGAGATAGTTGGAGTAGAAGGATTCAATATCTGACAGAATTTAGAAAGTCCAAACTTATGAGTTTTAAACGTATAGACTCTATAAAAGTGTACACCAGGGTAACAATTTTCTGTCAGGTAAATTTGTCATAAACCTCAGCTATGAAAAGGGGTAGACCAATCTCAAAGAAAGCATAAAATCCTCTGACAGGTGTCAATCCTCATGATTGTTCAACATCTAAAAAAAGGGGGGTTTTCCATATTTCTTTGACGTTCCGAATTTTTCATTCTAAACACATCTAGTACTTTGTTTGCATGTTGTCAGTGCATGTGGGAAATTCATATAAAAAAAGTGAAAGACGTATATGTAGGTAACTATATGAGTATCCCCATGATCCTTAAGGTTCTTGCTATTCCATATTTTTCTTCAATTCTTAAAGTAAGAAACAAGAAGTCTCTTTAAGGGGAAAGACCGTTCATAAGTTTAATTCTAGTGATGCATCTACCTGTTTCCTTTCGGCACGAATTTACTCAATTCTGGTTTGCTCAGATTTAGATCTATTTAATACACCAGTCACAAAAATAAACCTATATCTACACAGATTGGTCTTCTTCAAACACACAGAGTATCCTAGCCTTTCATCTTCAGATTAAACCTATCATGTAGATGGATCGAATTTCTTAAAACTCATCTCGTATAAAATTGATTTGCCTAGTACTTCCAGATTTCGGGAGGGACCACTCCAGAATTTCGGGATTGTGATCGAAACTTTAGTACCACAACAGACAAGTTATATCCATGAAAGGATTTCATCTTCTGCAACAACAATGTATATACTTCATCATTCAAATGTAAACATTCTAGAAAACGTATTATAACTATATATACATACAGGTTTCCATATAATCCTCACAACAAATAGATATGATCATTCAAATCATTTATGTTTAACACAAATAGATAGATTCACCCAACAGACACATGACATCAAACAAACACAACCATTCATAATAGAGAGGGGTAGATCAACATATCTTAATCCAATCCATGGGAAGACAAAGGGAACATCCATGTTCCTCCCAACCGTAGAACAGGGCAACCAAATCACTTGCCCAATTCACCCCGTAACCTGACCATGAATCCATGAGGGAGAACTTGGAGACTCCTCAACAATATTCCAAATTTTTCAGCAGTTATCCCCTTGCCTCACACTTGCTCGGCAATGCTCATAGCAGCAAGAGAACTCACAATCCTTTCCCAGCATACTTGGCAGCTTCTTGCCTCCTCGCATATGCTATTTATCAATTTTTTCCCAGGACTTTTTCCCTCCTTTGGGGATTTTCACAGCTTTCTTAATCCCTAATTTTCAGGGTATACTAGTGGCTAAATCTCTAATTTTCCACTTGTAATAATCATCCCAAAGGTAGTTCCAACATGTTCCCCACTCATGGAGTCATGGTCAGTTGATTTTAACATGACTGTTCCATTTGTCCTCCTGCATTTAATATATAAATACTCTATTTTTATACAAGTGTCATAGTCAACTAGTTAGTTGAGTCAGATCAGATTTTTGCCCAACAATCATAATAATTAATTACAATTATTAAATTTGAAAATTGAAATTGCCATAAATGGAAAAAAAATTCCAGATTCAAATTTTCCAAAAACGGAAATAAATTTCCAGCATATTTCAAAATAAAAATATTTTATTTTTGTGTAATGTCACATGTTGTCTTCTCATCTTCATTCTCTTTCTGTCCGGCCATGATGCTCAGTCAGTAAAATTATTCAGTGTACTCCTTCACTAATAAATCCCTCTATTTCAAGTTCTTCAATCTTCTATAAAGATTGTTTTGGTAATCCTTTGAGATAAAAAATGTCTTTAACTTGGCTACCATCCTATCCCAGTTTTTAATTTTATGCTTACCATTTCTCCTGCGTTCGGCTTGCAGTTCATCCCACCATAATGTTGCATGACCTTTTAGTCTTTTCACTGCATGCTTCACCATCTTGTCTTCTTTGATATCTTCATAATTGAAGTATTTTTCCATAGCACATACCCAATCCAACAATTATTCAACTTCTAAATTTCCTTCATGCATAGGTACCTCTATTCTTGCTCTGGCTCCTATCTTTGAAAAAAAAATTATCAAGCGATCTTATGTAGCATCCTCTTCTACATTTTCTTCATCCTCTCCTTCTTCTTCGCTCTAAGCATCACTAACATGTCCAGTGTCTAGTGCTCTCCTCTATTTTGTCTTCATAGAATCCAATCTTCCTTGGAGTTGCCTCATTTCTTCTTCCATTTCTACATTTGCTCTGTGCTTTATGGGTGGCATGATTTCACTATGTCACCTACAAACATAAATTAAATTCCTTTGATACTACAAATGACACCAACTTTCCTCCTTTCTCATGTTGTCTATTGTCTACAAACAAACTTAAAATTATCTCTGATACCACCTGATGTATCCCCCCTCCCTCAACAGGGTCTGCCAACCTCCCATTCACTGGATCGTCACTAAATTGAGCTGGATTAGCTCTTTTGGGTCCCTATTGGAACCTCTACTAAACAAATCCATAGGTCCTTTGAGAACTGCACCCACACAAACAGGCACTAGGCATGAGTTCCCTCCATGCAACCACCAGTTGTGACCGCACGCCTCTCAAAAGGTGTTTTGTGATTTCGAGTATCAGGTGTTTTGTATGTGAGTCACCCCGACTCTCCCGACCTCCAAAATTCCAACAGGGGCTTAGCACTTGCTAGCTCCTCCCTTATCCTTCTCCACGTGAACACGACCTGTGACCATAAGCCAAATCAAAAGGCCTATCATGAAATCCTGTATCGTACCTTTGCACGTGAGTCAACCTTGACTTCTTCTAACTCCTGAAACTCTAAAAAGAGCTTAATAGGTGTTGGCTCCCTTCCTTATCTCCGCTTGTGTGACCATTCAACATGATTTGGGGCTCATCCTTTGAGCATGTCAGGATTTCGCGGATCTGGGGTTTACGATACAACTTATCACCCTTCGCCCAATACCCAAAAGACCAATATTCCTTTTCCACAAATCAACGACTTCAATTCTCCTACGATATGATGATCTAGATCATGTCAACGGTTCTACCTTTGAGAGTTTGCACCATCTATTCAACTTCTTCCAATGCTCTAATCACCGATGTGTGTGGATCTATGCCACCTTTTACCCTAGATCCAACGGCTGGAATGATTTCGCGAGTTCACATTTTGTGAATTCTCACAAATCTACCCTTTGACTTTTCTGCTCTGCGAGTTAGCAAAATGTTGATCTGTTGTCGCGTGTCCTCTGAATCCAACAACCCTAATCTTATTCTAGGACTTCGGGTCTCCATTCTTTGATGTTTTCATTTCTCAAACCAAAGTTTCACTTCAACTTTTCCTCCAGATCTTCTGAGCTGTTGACATGTACCCTCCTGGATTCAACGGTCCAGAAATGATCCCAATCTTTGGCTCTCCGCGCTTCAGGATTTTCAAGTCTAAAACTTGACTCCTTATGTGCCCATGATATCATACAGCTCACACTTGATCAATCGAATGGCTGAGATCCCACCACCGTGTTTCGGCACTCCGGGCTTCAGAAATCTCAAGTTTCAAACCAATCTCCCTTCTAAGTTTCCAGCAACCAACGAATGTGATTCCTCCTGGAAATCTTATGCTTAGTCTTCTCCTCCAATGAATCTGACGACTCAAATCTATCTCATTGATCAGATGGTCAATATTTTATTCGGGATCTCTGGACTCCAAAAATATTAAGTTTCAACCCTGATAGCTTCTCTCCTTGGCATGCGAAGTACTAAGGTTCGAGCACTTCCTTATGATATGATGACTGTCAATATTCTTCTCTATGATCCAATGATCATGGTCGTTCTTCCTCCTGAGCTTCTGATATCTCTCCACCTTGAAATTTTTATCCATTTTCGAAGGTTCCCAACCTTTTTTCTGTGATGAATCCGCCTCTGGAATCTCGTCAACACTCGAGAAAAGTGTTATCTCTTTTGAGATTCTATCCTTAAAAGGATTTTGATGTCCCACACACACTTTTCTTTCTCAAGATTTAGAATAAATCGGTTCGAAGGACTTTCTTGAAAAGAAAATGCTTCTCACCCACTTGGATTTCTTTTCTGCTAATTCTTCGAAGCTTGTTGTCTTCTTGACGTTGTGCACACCTTGCACCCGGTCTGAGTTTCTCTGATTCTCTTTGAACTTCTCTCTAAGTCAATCTAAGAATCATTCGACTCACTCCTTGCATTGGAGATGCACACCTTGCATACAAGTATCATAAGAGAAACGATTGAAACTCAACCAGCTTCTTCATGAACTCATACAGTCAATATCTCTCTAACAATCATACATGAATGAAGTAATAAATCATACACACAGAATATCGTTCATTCAATCACACATGAAATGAACACAGTCCAAGGATTTTGGACAATTTTTGTCTTTTCTATTCATTCATGAAAAACAAAATACATAGTGTTCTCTGCTTCTCTACTCTGCTCTACTACTCTCTCTTTTTGTCTTCTTTTCTATATGTTACAATACAATACTAAAAAAACTATCTAAGGATCGCTCCACGAGCTCTCTCGTCTTGTTCTAAAATATATTATTTCAAATTCAAAGCTATTACCTACTCTGTCCTATTACAATAACTACTAGTTATTGCTAGATAGAGTCGACACTCCATCTCTACAATTTCTTATAGTCCTTCAAGACTTTACAAACAAGTTACATTTTAAAATGTTGTTTACAAAAATATCTCACCAACTGATTAAATTATGCGTTAAATGCTTGATTTGAAACTCTGTCATTGTTGAGATGTCATCTGTTTGCCTCCACGCATGTGCTTTTGACTTTGAATTTGATGCTCCTGCATCATATTTGAACACCCCAATGCCAATAACAAAGTAATGGTACCAATTTGGCCTTTCTTGAAAGAGTTTTTTCCAAAATGTTTCATTTTTACATATATATCTTAGGAATATTTTATAGAATATATCCAGGAAAGGTGTATAGATTTATGTATCAAGGGAAAAATGTAAATATGATAATAATAGTTGTAGTGACCCTTCAAAACGGATTTTTTTATAGTTTAGCGGACAATTTTGAATCTTATATACTTCTTAGATGTTTTTTAACATTGCCTTTTCATCAATAAAAATTTCCCCTTATTTTTGTTAAAAATAAAATATTTATCACATTCATGAAGTCTCTATATGCCTTCTAATTGTGTTTCATTTAGCACTACCACCTTCAAGTTGAGTGACTAAGACTACTATCCTTTTCTCTATCCTCTAATGGAAAATTTGATTTCCCAATATACACTTTGAGATGATAAATTATCTTTATTTGATCTTGTTAGTGGATGATTTTTTACAATCTCATATTTCTTTCTTTCTTTTTTAAATTATTTCTATTGTTTTGGTTTAGTTTTTTATCCTTTGTTCTTTTTTAGTAAGCTTACCCCTGGGGCAAGAATCCTTAAAATTGCATATTTTTTTGTGAGACATGACACCAAAAGGTTTTATTCCTATAAATATAAACGGGAGTCTATCTAAAATTATCCTTATATAGTAACATCGTGTTTGGTAAACCATTGTTGATATTGATGTAAACAAATATTAAGGCAGATGTGAAGAAACCAAATATTATCCATTCAATATCTATTTTATGTAGTTGTCCAAAATATTCTCGATCTACGATGTTTATTTTGGAATTATAATTTTTAAACTTTAATCTATGAATAAGGATTACAATTTGTTCCATACATATTTTTTTGGATTAATGTAAGTTTATATCTAATATAATTTTTGCTGAATATTACACCTTTCCAAGTGATATATACATCCTCATTACGGAGGCCCATTGTAATGTCCCCAAATAACGTATATGGAGTATCTACTGCTCAATTTATTATTATTTTTTGTGTGAATTTTTCAAACACTTTATATTATTATTGTTGGAAGTGAATATGTTATAAAATTAAGCATATCTCATACATTCATTACACATAGAATAGAGAAGTTAACCATGGAATCTTTATTATGGATGGAAAAATTAACCCACAGAGTACACAAACTCTACTAGTTGTAAGAATAGATTCCAAACCATCCTACATAGAAATTTATTGGCTACAATGCAATTGCAAAAAATAATAAAATAGATACAACAAGAAACCCGATGAGGATGCCAAATTTCCTCAATCAATGAGGAATCCTTCTATGTCTATCAGCCCTCACCTACATGGTCTTAGACTACTCCTGCTCACCCCTATTGTTGTTTTCTATCATTATTCCTACAATCATGTGTTGATGGGACCTCGTGGGATGATGGTGAGACATATAGTGGGGCCTAGCTAGACAAACCTTGTCCAACCCATGAGTATTCCCTCTGTTACGCTGCACAAAACCCTCTGAGTGTTGGTGGATCTAATGAAGTGTATCCTCCTAAAAAAGGACGCAAAATACCTGAGAAAACTGATAGGCCTCCAAGCTCTCTCTGGGATGGAATCAATAACCAAAATAAACTCAAATGAGGAATCTAGATGAATGCCCCTCTTCGCCTAGCTAGGGCAGATATTGCACCACCAAAACTAAACCTAGAATGGAAGGTTTTTTCCCAAAAACCCAATGAGAATGATGGATACAAGAGCACTCAATAAGGTATCAAAACATAATGCTAAGGGGAAGGGTTTCTCCTCTATTTAATCTTCCTTTGGAACTTCTAGATATTTCTCCCATTTTCACCAAATCAAATCTTCACTTCACTTTTCCCTCCAATTCCAATTAAATATAATTATTTATTTGATTTAATGCCAATTTTAGGGGTTTTCAATATTTTTATCTAGTGACAACAAATACACCTCCTTGACTCCCTTTTTTTATTATTGACTATAGCCTATAGGAGTTGTACACTATATTGATTCATCATTCACCATGGTCAATTGGAAGGGGAAATTACAGTTCTCCCTTCCCAAGATTGCTTGTTCTCAAGCAATTCCATATTAGGGTGTTGTAAGATCTGCTCCCCTTCCAAGATAGAATCCTCTATGGGAAATCCTCTCCATACAAGAAAGTACTCTTGAATGACCCTGCTTCTAAGTCTATGTTCCCTCACATCAACTATCCACTCAAGAGATAAAACCAACTATCCTTCCTCATCTAGTGGATTAAGATATGTAGAAGCAGTGAGCTCCTATCCCAATTCCTTTCTAAGGAATGATACATGGAAGGTATTGTGGATTATGTTTCCCTATGGTAGCTCCATCTCTTATGCTACTTCCCAAACTCTATTGATCACTGTGTAGGGCCATTAAAAGCAGGGCTTAAGATTCCATCTACTTCTTTTCTTTAGTGATGATTGTCTATATGGATGCAATCTAAGAAAGATAAGATATCCAACCTCAAAATTGTGTTATACTTTATGTTTATATGAATACATGTTCTTATAGTTTTGATATGTCTATAGATTCTCCTTCAGGACACTTAATATGTCCCGACTTTACTATAGCCAATCCTTGGCCTTAGGATATTTTCTCTCTCCAAATTCAAAATCCACAAAGGATGGAGCATCATAGCCATACAATTACCTGAATGGGATCATCTAGATGGACAAGTGATGAGTGGTGTTGTAGCAATGTTCCATGAGATGCAACCAATTTATACATGATCGTTTTTTTTTTTTTTCTTCGGACATATAGTTCCTTAGGTACCCCTTGATCCATTTGTTTACTATCTCATTATTCCATTCATTTTGAGGGTGATATCTAGTGTTATGGGTGAATTATGTCATGGATAACCTGAATATCTCTTGCCAAAATGAACTAAGAAACCTATTATCCTAGTCACTGAATATGTCCCTCGGGAGGTCATGTAGTCTAAACAATTCTTTGAAGAATAGATATGCTACATGAGATGTGTTGTATTCAGTAGAAATAACAAATAAGTTCACATACTTAGTCAACTTTCCCATTATCATGTAGATACAGTCCCTACCCTCAACCTTGGGTAATCCTGTGATGAAGTCCATGAAATTGCTTTCCCACTTCTGCTCCAGAATTGGCAATGGATGAAGCAGTCCTGGAGGATGTGTGAACTTTGACCTATTATGTGGGAAAGTCATGCACTCCCTCGCATGTTGAAGTACATCCCCTTTTTTACCCTTCCATGAGAATATCTCCCTTACATGTTTGTAAGTCTTCAGATACCCTTGGTGCCCCACCATAGGTGCATTATGTGTTGCCATCTACATATTATCCTTGAGTGTCGACTCAAGGAAAATATAGATCCTATATTTGTAGAAGATGATGTCATCCACTACCCTATACCTATCATCTTGAGTACTTCCCTTCATCAACTCACAAGTGAAGGTATTATTGGAGTACTCCACCAAGAGAATGGACTTCTGGTCTGTTGAGACCTCTGTCATGGAGAAGGTTGTAGATCTCCTAGATAAGGCATCAACAACTATGTTCTTCTTTCCCTTTACATACTCAATGTCAAAATCATATGATTGTACCTTACTCATCCATTGTTTTTGCCTCTCATTCAGGTCTCGTTGCTCCAACAAGTATCTCAATTTTTTGTGGTTAGTATGAAGAACAAAGCACCCTCCTACTAGGTACTATCTAAATTTATCCAAGGCATTCATAATGGACAACATCTCTTTATCATAGATCGAGTATATATTCTCAAAATCACTTAACTTCCTGCTCTTGAAAGTTATCATATGTTGGTTTTGCATCAATACTTCTCATGTCCCTTCACTGGATGTGTCACATTCTAGTACAAAAGGATGTGTAAAATATGGGAGTGTTAATAATGGGGAAGTGATCATGACCCCCTTAATTCTTTCAGATGCTAGATTTGCATCATCAAACCATCATAACGCCCCCTTTTTGGTGTGATTTGTTAATGGAACAACCAACTGTAAAAAATAATTTAACAACGTGCTTATAATAGCTACATATCCCGAAGAATCCTTGTATATCCATGAGTGATATGGGGTGTTGGCACAGGGGTAGATCCAAGGTTCAATGCTACAACAACGCACCAACAAAACCCTAACTACTGGCCCTTTCGTCAACACCTGCGAAGCAAATGAAGTCTCACCTGAGGTAGAGGCAAGGCTGGTTGCAGAACTCCACTATCTGTAACTTTAGTTGGGACACAGATATGTGATTGTAATACCTTAACAGAGAACTTATCAATTATGATTCATCAATATTTAGTCTTATTTTACAGTAAAACTAAACCCTAATAACAAATCAACGCAGTATTCACCTAGATTCAATAAACTCAAGCACTAAGCATACCAACATAGATCAGATCTAGCATTCATTCACATTATTCGGCACTAAGCTATCATACTAGATTAATCTATCATTTAATATCACACTAAGCATTGAATCAAATAAACAAAAAAACAACCAAAAAGCACAAAGCATTCACAACACAGGATATACGTGGTTCACCCCCACCCTGGGGATACGTCCACCAACTCTTCATCTTCTTTATTATATTCGTTCAATCTTCTTACATACACAAAGCCTCAAAATCAACTCTACAGAGGGCAGGAGATCTGCCCACCTCACCAGATCCTTTTTCCATGAGTAGATCTCGGCACAAATCCTTCCACAGTCTACACACAAAGCACTACAAATGACTTCCACTTAGCTCTACAAGTCTCAACATACAATACACACCAAGCCTCTTACAATCATTTACACTTAGCACAACTTGGAACTGAATAGTCACTACTTCTTACATTTCCTAGACTTATATTTATTCATTACAAAATAGGCCTAAGCATGGGTAATCCCATGGGATAACATCCCTATACCTATTACATAGGCCCAAAACCCTAAAAGACCTAAAAAGGGGCTGATATCCCACGATAACCACTTAGACTGGTGCTCCGCCTTCGACAGCCTATCGAAGTCCAAAATTAGGTCAAACATGACCAAGGATCCTCAAAACTTGGTCAAGGGAAATAGGCCCCCAACACTCACGTTTGACTCATCCCGAGTCACTTTGCTTTGGGTAATTCTGCCTCAAAAGCCTTGAGCTTGGCTTGAGCTGCTTCAACTTGTTGTTGTGCCATGGTCTCTTGCTCAATGAACTCTTGGATTACTGCTTCGTTGACAGGTCCCCCTAAGCATTGTTCAACTACAGTGATGAATTGTTCCAGTTCTATTCCTTAGCCTTCGATCTCTGCGAACAGTTGGCATGCCTCGTCCTGTATTGGTTGAAGCTTTTGAGTCACTTCCATGACTCTACTATGAATTGTGTGGACCTACTATTGAGCAGTGCATTGTTCTTGGGATCGCTTCATCCTCTCAATGGATAACAAGGGCTTCAACTACGCCTGCATTATTTCTACTTGCTGCTTCGCCTCATGTAGTTGTGACTCTAGTTCCTTCAATTCAGGATCCTTACTGAATCACTCATAAGTATGGGAACTGCGATCACTTAGTTGTTTACATTCCATGGCGAGGGTCATTATTCTTTCAACTGTTCTTCGAGCAGCTGCTTCTTGTTGATCTCGTACATCCCACGGAGTATTGGGCAATGTTCATAGCTCCAAATCTGTGATTCTTTGTTGAAGTTGTTGGATGGCTTCCACGAGCTGCGCTACTTGGTGTTGTACTAGTTCTTCCTCCTTCTTCTCCAAGTCTGTCACAAAGCGAAGTGCTCTGTTGACTTCTTATTTTATTCTGACCTGCTTCATGAGAATATTTTCTTTCTCCTGTTGGATCTGCACTCTCTCTTCTTCAAACTTTTCTTGAAGGGAATCCCTCTCCTGTTGCATAATCCTATGTTTCTCTATAACTTCCTCCTGTGATTGATGTAGGACCATTATGACCTCTTCTTTCTCATCTTGTGCTTGATGAAGGCGAGCCTCGGTTACATCAACTAATCTATGGATTTGGGTAACTCATATCACAACTATGTTTCTTATGAGGTTGGGGGCAAAGTGGACACTGCCCAACTCAAATAAAAGGATTGTTGTACACCTCTTAGTTATGCTTCAATTCTATCGTACATGGCTTCTTCTTTTTCTTTGTTTCTTTGAAAAATATCTTATGAGGCATCTCCTACATCTGAAATAATGAATTTGAAGTCATCGACCGTGATTACACTCTGCATCTTTGTCTTATTGGATTTGGAATTCTTCCATAATGAATTTTTTGTGAGGGAAACCTTCATTTTCTTAGATGGACCAGTGTCATCAGGGAGGTTCTGTGGTGGTGTTACTTCACCTTGCTTATATTCTTCTTCTTATTTTTCCTCTTTGTTTACTTTGTCATCACCTCCTCCGCTAGGTGACTCGGATGTAATCTCTTCTGATGTGTTGTGTACTTCTTATACATCTTGATTCTTTTTCTTCCATCTTCTGCTTGGGGAATACTACTCTTCGCGAGTAACCACCAGATTTCCAATGAGGTCCAGGTCAGACAGATCAACAGGGTAAGTAGGGATAAGGCATTTTGCAGGCCAGTCTTTAATGATTTCTTCCAGGTCCTCTGTAGTGAGATTTTAGTAGTGTTGAAGTTCCTCTTTGCTTTCATCAGCACATGCAGTACTGTAAATAAAATGCCTATCTGTATGGAATTTCATAAGAGGCCTAAACCTATCCAGGGTGTTTGTTGTCATATGAGGGAAGGACTCAATATACCTCCTAAGTTGTAGGTAATAGGTATGAAATATTGCATTTGATTTCCACTGCTTTCCCATATCGCTTGAATACCAGAGCATGGTGAAATTTGCAGTGAGTGGTTCGAATGGATCAATGTCAGGGAAGGTGTCACCTTCCGGCATCTCCTAAGAAGTAAATGTGATGAGGATCAAGAACCAGTTGAAGTGAAACTCATAGCCCTGATCCTGATCTTCTCGAAAATCTCGTTTGAGATGGTTAGCTAGGTATTTCTCCTAGTTCATCTGTATCCCTTCTACGCATCTCCCAGCGAGGTCAACAACAAACCCTATGACCTATGTGGGTCTATTCTTTCTTACTAGCTTTCCTATAATTAATTGGCATGCTAGGCATACCACTCCATTTTGGATGGAGGCTACCTTGTAACCTTGTGTCCCCTTCTCAAAATCATCATATGTTTCTTTAATTATATGTTCCAAGGCACGGTTTGTAGTTTTTCCTAGCTAGAACTCTTGTGGGTCTGGTCCCTACATGCTTAGTCTGGTGATCCTATGGATCAACGCCATATTGAGAGTTATTCGTATGTCAAACCATAGATAACCATCGTGGAATAAAGGAAACATGATGTGAGATCGGAAG
>CBVK0100097193.1:0-33883 GCA_900067695.1 Picea abies
CTCTTCCGATCTCACCATGTCAGTGGATCACTGGGGTGACCAAAATAATGTGTAACACAAAGAACTGCTCCATCTAAATTATCCATGTGATTGTATCCTTTCCATCAAACTTCATCATATCAATCTTAGGAAAGTGGTTGGTATTCAACCCAAAGTTAGAGTTTCTCCAGTCTTGATTCATCTTCCTTGTGTCCTCATCATGAATTTCATGGGATACATTCCTTGTGTCCTCATCATGAATTTCATGGGATACATTTTCACTTTCAGGTGGCCTCTCTATTAGGAAATTTTTCAATCCTTCCATGATTTCCTTTTTTAAACCATCCATCTTAGTATCCATTATTGCCTCCAACTTAGCTTCAGTTGAATCCATCATCTTTTGTAGTTCATATTTTGTTACAGTCTTCTTTTGTAAATCATTTATGTCCATGTGCATTTCTTCACCTTCATCAAGAGTCCAAGTATGACTATCTAAAGGATAATTTGGTGTAGAAATTCCCTTTTTTGGTGGCGTGTTGGCCAAGTATCACTTTTAAATCTTGATTTCTTCTGTTGTATCTCCAAAATTTCATCCCTTCTGGGTCTGAATTTTTTTGTTATGAAGTTCTATGATACGTCTTCTCTGCAATTCTATAGGTCTGATCAAAATTGGATGTGCCAAGTGGAAGTTATGGTAACTTCCCCATGCCTTGCTTATTTTTGTCCCTTCTAGGAGAGCGTACATGTAAAGCATGCCAAGAGCACAATATCTGATATTTGATTCTAAAAATTGCACCAAAAATACTACATATTGTCTATTATCCAATGCAACTAGTCTCACTTAATTTGGATACGCATTGAAGAATATATCACTATTTTACCCGGAACACTTGTTTGAGACTAGTTAATATGACTAGTCATATACCCTATATTACATAGGGTGTATATACAAAAGTAGGATGATACAGAAGCTGAAATTTTTATCACAGCTACCTTGATAGTTTCTATGAATATCCTCCGAGTTTTAGGGTCTGAAACATCACAAAAAAAATTTGTATAGCAAAAATTTCGTGATGACTAAATTCATGATGATTCCAGAACCCTATCTTACACATCCTATATCTCCTAAAGTATAAGGAATCGGGAGCCTAAATTTGAACCCCAAGTACCTTGATCCATATACTAAACATCCTCCAAGGAGTTCCTTCTGAAACGTTGTTGAAAAAAAATTATAGCGAAAATTACAAGGTGTCTTAGATGCAACAATGAAACCCCAAGACCTTGAGCTCTGATACCAAATATAAAAATAGCATAAAAAACCTTAGAATGAGTACTCAACGCCTTGAAAAGAGATAATTTTAGATAATAATCTTCTTTGAGGGGGAAAACTCCTTATACACCACATAAATTTACAAATACAAGATGATTCCAAATGAAAAGGTATCCTTGCTATATATAGGAGACTAGGAGGTACAATTACAACTAATGGACCCAAGCCCACTTAAATAAAATAAAAACACTAATGTAATATGCCCCAATTAAGGGGTAATGTGCCACTATTTAGGGCTTAACATTTCCACAGGAAATTAAAACAAATTTTGTGAATTCAAGCAAAACCCCTTTTGGGATATTAGCTAATAGATTTCAATATACTAGGATAACTTCAATCACTGATTTGATTAAGACAATTATTCCACCATGAGAGATCCATATGTTATGCCATAACTGAATCCTACCATCAACCCTAGCCACTAACCACCTCCAGTCGTCAGACCGATAATTATTTGGTTTAATATTAAAGAATAGATGCTTTAAACTATCCCCCATATCATGTATGGAAAAATTGAACAAAGACTCAAATAAATTACAATGAGGCCCTTGAACATCCAACATATATATGGAATATTTCTTGGCATTGCTAATCATGCTTGTGGCCTCATAGAAAAGAGCCAAAGATTCCTTCAAGGCATTACCATCATGTTGTGCACATGAACAAAATATTAGAATGCCATCCATGAATAACAAGTGGTTAAGTTTAACTGATTTCCCCAAATGAACCTTGAGAAGACCCTTAACTCTTTTTTATTCATCTAGTGCATGACTAAAGCCATCCACCACTAAAAAAAAAAATAGGGTGACAAAGGATAACCCTGGTGAAGGCCACGGCCTGGATGGAAGAAAGAAAGTCATGCCCCATTAATAAGAACTGAAAAAGAAATGGATGTTACACATGCCATGATCCACTTAACAAGAAGTAAATTGAACCCCACATGCAATAGAATAATATGAAGATAAATACAGGAGACCCTATCATAGGATTTGTAGAGATAAATTTTGAACACAGAGATCAGACGTTTATGGACCTTGATGGTGTGAATCCCTTCTTGGGTTGAGCCTATAGCTTCATGAAATAGACTCCCCTTCAAAAAAACAAATTTTTCTGTAGAAATTGAAGAAGATAGTGAAATATTTAGTCGAGAAGAAATCATTTTTGAAATAATTTTATAGAGGAAGTTACAAAGTGAAATAGGTCGAAAATAATTAAAGGAGGAAGAATGATTGTCGTAAAGGTGGCATTGATACATGGAATGAGGTTACCTAAAGATTGCAACTCTTCAACCACCTAGAGAGATTCATCACCCACTGTATCAAAGAAGTTCTAAAATAATTTTGTAGTCCAACCATCCGGCCCAAGAATTTTGTCTTTTTTAAAAGAGGTTAAACTCCACACAGTTATTCTTAAGAAATATCTCTATATATACCACAATTTTCCTCATATACTATAAGTGGAGGGAAATAAGCAAGTTGTTTAAGTATAAAATCCATATTTATTTGATCAGGTTCCTTAAATATCCTCTAGAAGTGAGAAACCCCTAGAGCCACCAAGTTATGGAATCCATGAACATAGTTTCCAGCTTGCATCTCCTCAAGCTCCTAGAGGATGTTTTTATTTCTCCTATAATTGGAAATTTTCTAAAATAACTTAGTGTTTTGATCACTCACCTCTATCCATAGATCCCAAATTTTGAGACACCATGTCTATCCATGTTCAAGTAATAAGGAATGTCAACATGATTCAAGAATTCAACATTCTTCCATTGCCTCCAGAACCCCCTGGAAGGACTAAAAAGATATATATATGTGCTCAATATTATCCTTAGTAGTCCTTAATTCTTGATCTGTTGATCTCCTTCTATCCCTGGCCCAAGATGAGACTAGGCCCTTGAGTCGCATGAGATTTAAGACAAACTTCACACTTGCAGACGAATTGGATACCGGGATGAAACTTGTGTTAGTTGCTCCTAACCAATGATGGGAACTCCTCCATATTTACCCAACTCAAATTGAATTTGAAGGGAGATATCAACCTCCCATTTGGTAGACCCAACTATAGTAAGATAAGGCAATGATAAAAAACACGAGTTGGGCTGACCCATGATCTATATAAACCAATTGTCTCAATAATGTTATGGTGAACTGAAAAATTGTCCAAGCATTTGACAATTCCTTCCTCCCCACTTCTGTCAGTGCTCCAAGTGGTTCAAATCTTTGTTGGTTCAACAACAACTAATCGTTGCAGTTCAAAACTGTAAAAAAAAGGAGGCCAAATTATCTTAATAGGCCTTGAAGCCCCAATTGTTTTCCTACTGATAATGAAATTGAGTTCTCCGCCAATGTTGAGCATGTCCAAACTCAAAAACTGTAGCCCAAAAAGTTTGGACCAGAAAACCTCCTTACCATCATATAGACCATATAAATTGAGCAATGAAAAGATACAATATAATACTATAGAAAATGGAATAAGAGTTTAATAACTTTCAATTCAAGGACCAATCCATGATTAAACCACTAGAATTACCAATGAACTCCACCCCAACAAATCCCCACCTAGGAAATATTTGTAATACCCCCAAGTTGTAAATGTACATATGTTTTAAATGTTGGTGAGCCAGGATGTGTGGGGCCTGCATGCCCTTGTGTACAAAATTATTTTGGGGCATGCATGGTTATGTTTATATGTTTTGAAGACAAAGTGCCTATGTGATTTAGGCCAGGGAGATTATGTGTTGAAAGGCCAGTGATCCTGACAAATTCAATATGTAATCACACTCAAATTAATGAAATACACGATTGTTGCAGACCAAGTCAGATGAAAGAGTATGAGGGGCTAGGACTCCACAAGAGGGAAAGGGGGATAAGGGCTAAGAAAAGGGGCTCAATCAAAGGGGATTAAGCCAAGGAATAAAAAAATATTATTCCTCGATTCTAAGACTTTATATTATTGTGTTAACCTAAGTTCCCAAGGGAGGGGAACAAATCACCAAGTGGAGTCAAATTATTTCCTTGAGTGCCATGTGTCAAGATAGGAACATGCATAGGAATTTAGTTTAATTCTCATTCATTCCATTCCATTATTCCATTATATCATCTGTACCATTTCCTAGAGAGTGGAAACTATGAATTTGTTGTTACCCTATAAATTGTTGGTGGTTTGGGTTGAAGAAGAAAGTTGTCAGGCCCGTAGATCATTCTCTTTGGGTGAGAGAATTGTTAGGAATAGGTCTCCTTGTGTGTTGGCATAGTGGGTGTTGTAACTCTTTGAATAGACTTGTGTTCCAAGTGCCATAGAGCTATGAGAATTAATGTCTGGCATGTTGCTGAAGCCATGGAAAGGAAGTGGGATAGTCGAAAGACTATGGAGCAATGAAGGGGTACACTTTCTTGGGTGGGACAGGCTATGGGAAATGAGAGGTTGTGAGGTGGGACTATTGCTAGAGTTGGTTCCATTGGCCTTGTCCTAAATTTGTGTGATGTTGGACCTTAGTTTGGAGTAGATATCCTTTGCCTTGGTGGAGTCATAGCCCCATATCAAGGGTGACTTATTGTTGAGAGTGAATGAACAACAAAGTCTACGACTAGAAATAACATTTGTGGTCTGCAACAAGTCAATGGTTTTAATTAAAGGATATGTGTTCTTTCATGTGTTTATTATGAATACAATATGGTTATTTACGTTCATTATTTTATGTTATAATTGTATATAATTATGCATGGATTATATGTTGTAGGACTACATAATTATGTTCATATGTAGGGCATATTAATTAATAAATGGCATGAGAGAATTAATGGGATGAGTTGAAGGAAATTCAAAAATGTATTGCTTGACAGAAGGCCAGTTTTAGTGATGGTTCCCAAGTGGGGTCATGGGAACGTTACAAAGCTTGAACAAATCAAGAATGAAAGAATCATTTACCCCCATGGTTTCTTGAAGCAATATTACCTTAGGACATTCTACATCAAAAATTCTTTGGAGGGAAATTTTTTTAGCCCTCCCTATTATGCCACAAATATTAAATGATAATATCTTCATGGATATCTGCACATTATATGTGTGATTTGAATTCATAACTACCTTGTTCCAGCATAGACTTGGTCCTGTTTTGCAGGTTGATATCAGTGGAGATCATGAGAAACATCAAAGGTGGAGAGAGAGGATCAACATCAAATGTAGGATACAATGTGTGAAGCCTCTCTCTCTCTCTCTCCTCAAAGTAGTTATTTTCTCATAGCATTGTTGTGTGTGAGGGTAGGTTCTGCCTTTTATATATGGTCTCTCTCTATTGTGACATGACCCAAGGTCACAAGAGAAAAATATATTAAGATAATTGGCGACTCGATTGGGGATGTCTTCTCCTAGATTGGGTCAGTCTTAGGGTGTCCTGTGCTGTCTTTGATTTCCGTAACTTTTCCTATTTTCTAGGATTTTGTTTCAAAGCATTTTCCATTTAGAAAATTTGTCCAAAGTTTATAGAAGCCTCCTTCTAGATTGGCTTTTTTATTTTTCAATTTTTAATGGTTCATCTGTTGTTTGTCCCTTTTTGAGTCGTGAATATCCATGATTTTCCTTTGTATGACCCGCGAATGTCCACGAGTCCTAGTGTACACAGTCGTGGATCTGTGTAACAATTAGAATTTTTTATCCTTTCTCTCAATTTTGGGAGGGTCTATCTTGGTTCTTCAGTGAAATATGAGCCTATTAGGCTTTGGTTTTCTTTTGATTGTTGTTTTAAGTCTCTAAAACCTCTAAAATCATTCTAAAAGTGCTTTCTCTTGGTTTCCCGGTGTTTTTGGCTTACTTTTCGTCTCTCTGCTCCATTTTGAGTTTTGGGATTTATACCCATTTTTTCCAATCTTTTCTAATTGTATATGCTATTTTCTTTCACATTAACTATGTACATATGCTTCCCTTATATAGGGGTAAAGCGCGTATTTTAGTAAAAAAAAACACATAAGTGTTGGCCATATCTACGCATTGTACAAGGCCGAATCACGGATATATGGGCTTTGTGGAAGTCCTAACCATAAATAAACTTCATCCACACTTAATACAGTGATAAAAACCACATATATAATCTTATATGCATTATTCGCTGTGGGGTGACCCACGGATGCCTCCAAAAAGTGACTTTTCTGCTTGTTTTTCAGCCTTTTTGGAGCCCTATTTCAACTAGTTTGGGGGCATTTTTGGGGGAGATTGGCCCCGAAACATTTTTTGGCTTATAAGAGGTTAGTAAGGACTTAAATTTGAGTGTAAAATAATTTTTTTTTATCCATATTTGTCTCCCATTTATCCCTTGGATTGCATGACTATAATATTAATCTTGTTCTCAAGATCTCAGGTTTCTGGTCATTGTTGTGGTCATCTTTGAAACTTGAGTTTATATTTGAGTTTGAGACTTTTATTTTGTTTCTTCATTGGATTTATCAAACACAAAACTAAAAAAAATCTTTATTTTATCATCTTTTGTTAGTTTTTCTTTGGTAGAAAGAAAAAGAAAACAAAAAACCTAGTTTTTCTGCTAGTCAAGTCTCTTTCTTTGCATTTTTATTTGAAAAAGAAAAACATGTTAGCATAGGATTTTGATTTATTTTCATATTGAAAACATTTGAAAGGAAAAATAACAAAGAACATCCTTTTTTTTTCTTCTTTTTCTTTTCTCAAAAGGTTGCATTCTGCATTTTGCATAGAAAAGGAAAAATTTGCATTTCAAGGTTTGAAGGATTGTTCATGCATTTTCATTTTTTGAAACTCTTTTTCATTGAAGAATTAGTGTAAAGTTTTCTTTTCTAGTGTTATTATAAGTTTAATTTTTGTAAGAGTCTCAAACAACATCAATTTCACTCCATACCCTTTGAGTAAAAACACCCTCTAAAATGAACACTAAACTTAAAATGTATTAGACTTTGTTTCTAGGCTTCACAAACAAGTTTAGGGTTAGGGCCTTGGTTTAGGTTAGATATTGAACTCTCCAAGGCCATTAAAGAAACATAAGATTTTGATTTAGGGAGATTCAAATCCAACTATTGTATAAGTATAATTGGGAAGCTCCTTTAACATAGGAGTCAAACATGAGGTCATGTAAAGGAGATTTGAGCAGATATCCCCTCCAAAGCTTGAATGAGCGTAGTGGAGAAATAATATATTGGGGGATTTTCCTGAAGTGATACTGACCCATCTAGCATCAATCCTCTGGAAGGGTTTTGGGCTCAGTTACCCAGCCCATACATTCGATCCTGACAATCGACTGTACCCCAAGATGTTGATTGTGAGTTGGTGACCTTAGATGATTTTCCTAGGGATATCAGAGGTGGTTGTAGAGGTTTGTTGTGGTACCCAGGGAAGATTTCATATCATACTTTTTCGTATCATTGGAAGGTGCCCCGTGAAGCATGGGTACTTGCACCGGATAAGACTGGTCAGTGGAGGTTGGGATAACTTCTTATCACTCCTTCATTCGTTGGTCCATGAGACTTAATCAACCTATGCCTCCATTCGAAAGGTCCCTTTCCACCTGGGATGAAGTTTTGGAGAAGTTATTTTCTTGCGATGTTTCTCTTAGGAATTTTTAGTGGAGTGTTGTTTTGTATTTTTAGCCTTAGTTTGCGTTATTATCATCGCTTTTGGATCGTTTATTTAAGGAGGTCAACCAACTGCTCCGCTTGTCGGGAAGGACCCCCGGTCTTTCTCTTGAAAGTGTGGAGCCACCTCATAGAAGGAATGGGTTTTTATACCAGTAGTTCGCCAGAGTTAGTGTGTGAGACTTCTATGGACATGCATAATCCTGCAAGGGACAAACCTGTGCATAAGAATGATATGGCCAAAATTCTTGAGGATACCAATCAAGGAACCCCTACCCAAGGGGATTCTTTTGATTTTCCTTTTTTTGTAAACATTGGTGCCCCCTTGATGGCCACTTTGAACATTCCTTGGTTGAATTTAGGACTATTGGTTTGGTTTTGGACCAATATAAAGGTCCTTAATGCTCTTGATTTTTCTTAGATACGCACCTTATGCCAGGGGCATTGTATGGATTTTGATCCTTCACCTTCTACATCTGCCAAGTTTACTCCTTCTCCTTCTCTCTCTCCTGGTGAAAGTCTTGCTACTAATAACCAAAAGTCTAAATGGAATAGGAAGAGGAAGAGTAAGAAGAAGAAGTCACTAACCTCTTCAAGTCACATTGTAGACATGTTGTAACATCCCCAACCATCCAGGGTGGGCCATGTTACTCCATACAAAACTATGATATTTCTCTGATACCAATTTGTAACGTCCCCATCCACCCCAGGTTGGGACATGTCACACAACTCAACCTTTGTAGCTCTAAGTCAATCAATCTATAACATCCCTAACATACTATTGAGCAATGTTACTATGAAGTTTCATTGCACAGATTCTAGTCTAACACAAGTTTGCACAATATCACTTGAAGTAATGCACTCAACCCATGCTTGAGTCATGCCACACAACTTATAGTAGAAAAAGAAACATTCTCTTTTTAATAAAACATTCAAGCATTAGAAATAAATCACTAAGTTCATGCACCAACATATTGATCACATAGCATAACTGCATGCACATCCATCTAGGTACCCTACGCCACTTCTGATTTCACTGTGCATGGGGTCTATTTCCTTAAACACACACACAAATTCCAACCTCTTGATGCACACTGGCTAAAATCGTACGCACCCAACCACTTAATCCTCTTCTTGATGACTCATAACCAAAATAATAAGGTTAACTTAACTGGCCAGACTATCCACATTTGTCATATCCATGCACAACTACAAATATAGGCTATAAGCACCATACTTACATGTGCAAGCAACATTAAACAAAATAACAACAAATACTTATATACAACAACATACAAGAACTAACCCATGTCAAACATAGATAAACAAGCACACATTAAACAAGACAATTACATTAAGAACACTTATCTTTTATGAAATTCACCAACTATGTCCTTGACTCATACATTCCTCCCAACGATAGACGATGTTGCTCATATGTTTTCAACAATAGTTCACCCCCGAGTTGGGGCTCAACTCCACCAAGGAAAAAGACTTCTAGTGACACATTGAGGTCTGACTCTCAACAGAATTGTTCAGTTCTAAACGCTTGCTACTAAAACTATCCCACAGTCCCTCATTCCCCATGCACCTATCACACCCAAGGAAGTGTTCCCCTTCTCTGCTCAATAGTCCTTTGGCTGCCCCACTTCCATTCTTAGGGTTACCATCAACAAGTTGGACATGAAGTCTCTAATCCCTGTGACTAATGCCCAATGCACAAGGTAACAACTCTCAACAATACTCTCACCTAGAGAGTATGCTCATGGGGCTGACAACCTCTTCACAATAACCAGTCTCTCACCTAGATAAATTGCTCACGATCTGTCAACCTATCTCCTTAACAATAAACTTAGATTACAACACCACAACTCCTTACAAGCTTCTTTTTGTAGATAAGGAAATAATCAAATTTTCCATATAGTCTGACCCTATTCTGCTCACGAGAGATTGAAACATCCATAAAAATGCAATAATTCCAAAAATACACTGAGGCCAACAATATATATTGCATGTCTTCCACTTGACACTTGTCACCTTTAGAAGTAGCTTTAAGACACTTGGTAACATGTTCCCTACCCTTAGAAACTTAGGATAAAAACATATCCGCATCACACTTTTTAGAAATATTATTAAAATACCCCCCCCTCCCCTTTTCCCATTTTTGGTGGAGTTGGCCCCCCGTCTCTTTTTGTCTAATACTATTTGTGTGCAATGATGTAACATTATCTTAATAATCATGATTATATTTACATGGATAGGCCCACTGATCTATCTGTGTCCATGCTCAACAGCCTTATAGTCACACAGGCTCTCCGGCCTCAAAATATATACAACCATATATATATATATGCACACACACACACACATATCAAATCTGTGCACTTCTAGCTCATTACCATGCACTTACCCAAGCGTGCACAAAACACAAAATGTGTGCACCCTATCTTTGATAACACTTCTCCAAGCACTACTCTGATGCACCCAACATCAAAACTTAATACCGATGGCTCACCAGCCTAAATGTGCATTACATTTACACTTGGTTCCAAAAAATCACCAACCTATATCTACAATTACAAAGGGTTCTGGATCAGGGACATTATAATACCCTTCCCCTTATTTATGCATTGTCCTTAGTGCATCTTATACACATATACATACAAAATTTTGAAAATCTTCAAAAAGATGACGATACTCTACTCGCATAGCATCCTCGCGCTCCCATGTTGTATCCTCTAGACTATGTCAAGTCCATTGGACATTTACCAACTCCATGACTTGATTCTGGAGCTGCTTGGTTTTCCAATCTAATATGCTAACCAGTCGCACTTGAAATCCTCCTTCTGGCTCCACATGAATCACATTCCAAACAATAATATGATTAACATTAGGTACATACTTCTTAAGAAGTGACAGATGGAAAACATTATCAATACACAAGGATGTAAGAAATGAAATTATATAAGCGACATGACCAATCCTTTCAATAATTTCAAATGGCCCACAGTGTTGCGCTGCTAACTTAGAACATTTTCCCAACTTCAGGGAACTACACCTAGCCTTCACTTTCAGAAACACATGATCACCCTCTTTAAAATCTTTGTGGGTTCTTCCTTTATCTGTGCAACATTTTTTCTTGTCTTGGGAAACCTTTAGATTATTCCTTATCTTTACCATCTGCTACTCCATTTCTCAGAGTAGATCTAGCCCAACTACTGCACAGTTTGTTGGGTTGTCCCAACTCACAAGCATATTTCACTTCATACCATAAAGTGCCTCAAATGGGATCATCTTTAAAGATGCTTGATACCCATTGTTGTAAGAAAAATATACCAAATGAAGGTAGTCTTCCCATTTTGATGTCTTATCCATCACGTACATCCTAATCATATCTTCAATCACCCAATTTACCCTCTCGGTTTGACCATCCTTTAAATATCCCTTTCCAAAAGTTTGAAGTGAACCTGGAATCTTTGTTAGACACAATTGTCTTAGGTATACCATTCAACTTAGAAAATTCTCACATGTATATCTCAGCAATGTTGGTTTCCTTGTGTGTTGATTTCATTAGAATAAAATGGGTAGCTTTAGTAAGCTTGTCCACCACCATCATAGTAGAATCATGTTGCTTGGCAATCCTAGGAAACTTAGTTATAAAATCCATTGTTACAACTTCCCACTTCCACTCAGGAATGGGCAACGGTTGTAGAAAACAAACTAGATGTCTATGCTCAACCTTGACCTTTTGAAATTCAAGACATATCATAATAAAATTTGCAACTTCCTTTTCCATACCTGGCCAAAGTATTGTTTCTTGAATGCGACAATTGTCTTCTGATAACTTGGATGCCCACCATAAGGAACCTTATGCATCTCTGAAAAAATTAGTCTCTTCAACTCCTGATCATTTGGCACATAAAATTTGTGTCTATACATGAGGACCCCATCCTCTCTCAACTCATAACCTTAAATCTTTAGTTGTGGCATACCTTGTTGTAAAGTTGCACTTATATCCATATAGTGCAGATCTGATTTGGCAACTTCCAAAATTATGTCACACAAATCGGTCTGGTACATGCGAATGGTTGTAGAATGCATCTCATGCACCCTCCTGTTGAGTGCGTCAACCACCTTGTTCTCTTTTCCTCTGATATGATTTATATCAAAGTCATACTCACTTAGGAACTCTAACCACTTTCTTTGTATGGCATTTAAACTTGTTTATCCAAATAGATACTTCAGACCACAGTGGTATGTTCTCAGCTCAAATCTTTTACCCATGAGATAATGTCACCACATCTTCAAAGCATGCACTATAGCTGCCAATTACAAATCATGAGTAGCGTAGAGCCTTTCATTCTCTTTCAACTTCCTTGATGTGTAGCATACCACAAGTCCATTTTGACTCAATACTCCACCGAGCCCTTCCTTGCATGCATATGTGCACACCATGAAATTTGCATCAGGATCAACAATTTTCAAAATTGGTGCACTTGTTAACAAACTCTTCAAGTGTTGAAAATTCCTTGTGCAATATGGGGTCCACTCAAATCGTGCACCTTTCTTTTGCAAGGATGTGATTGGATGCACAATATTTGAGAATCCTTCAATAAACCTTCTATAGTAACCTATTAATCCCATAAAGGACCTTACTTCTACTGCATTTCTTGGTGTCATCCATTCCTCAATGGATTTTATCTTCGTTGGGTCTGTTATCGCACAAGTTGTAGGTTGGGAAAATCCCAACCCAACCACCAAATAGAGACAACTAGGAGGTCACCTACCCACTTTCGCCTTAGGCAGGTGTCCCCATCACTTTAGAGGTGAGGTAGTCACCTCAAGGGGGGAATCTTGGTGACCCTAGGGGGAATGCGATGGAAAAGGATGAAGACGGGGAGGATGTCCCTAGAGGTCAAATATATATGGTATGAATGTCTTGGAAATGAATCTTGGTAAGGTCCAAGGGTTGCCAAGTATGTTGAGTAACCTACAAACGATGAAGTACCTGCCTGAGACACAAGAAAAACAAGCATATATTGCAATATAATTGTTAAAGCTCTGTAAATTTCCTAGAGGTTGTTCGGAAGAAGAAATCTACGAGAGGTAACTTTATCCAACCACTTTTGAAGTTGGGATCTATCCCTTCCAACTTCAGAGAGGGATCTTTCTATATGATTTAGATATGTTTCAAATTTTTAAATATTAGACTAGATAAATAAATAAGTCGGTTTTGTTGTCGTAGTGTTTGTCGAGTTGGTTGAGATAGTTTACACATCCATTGGGCTATGGGGTTCGTTTCGTAAAGATGAAATCCAAACCATAAAAACAAAGGAACCTTTCACAGGGCGAGATAATATAATCACTGGATTCTTTAGTAGCATAAATGAGGAATAACAAAAAATATGAGAAAGACAATTACAACAAAGAAGCAGTTAAGAATTTATTTATTGTAAAATGAGAAGATAAAACACTAAAATATTTCAAGTCAGAAATAGGGTATATGAGATAAATCCTGCAATGTTCGTTACTTCCAAATATTAGATTTAGAAACAGTGTGATAACACAGCGAGAATAACATTCAACTTAGAGAGAAAAACATCCCCAGTGAATACACGCAAGAATCCTGTAAAATGCCTCTTTGTATTAATGGAAGATCTTTTCAAAAATATTACAGTCTGATAGCTTGCAGGGCGTGAGGATCAACAACCATCAATACTTCAAAAGATGAAGTATTTATAACTCAAAATTACAAACAATCCTGTCATCAAAGATCAAGACGTGGTAAATCCATTTTTAGCCTAACTAACTTAACAAATTTCAGAAATCTAGGAACTGCTTGATGATGTGTCACAACTACATGTTGTTTTCTGGGTGAACCATTGGTGAGTCCTATGCATGACCTCATCTGACTGGATGAATGACTGGGATGGGACAGCTCATATGCTACTCGATCAGATCACAGAGTTCTTCCCATCAAAGATGACCGGGCACGTTGACTTTGAGTAGCCTTCGATAAACTTCATCCATTTCTGTGTATTTGGCGAAGGTAGGTTTGGTGACGAAGATGTATCAAATCTCATGCTGAATACTGATGTCCCATTGAAGCGCATCTAGAAATGCCTTGCCAGTGATGCTGCCTTGAATTCCTGAAAACTTGGAACTGTCCTTAGCCACATTGGCCAGTCTCTTTTTGTAGTCTGGGAGTGTCATCAATTTGTCATTGATTACCTTCAGACCAGGAAGACCTTTCTTCTGTAGAGCCTCATTCTTACTAAAAAACCTTTGTAACCCTAGGTCCATGGCCTGAACCTTTTCTTCCAACTGAAGCATTAATCCTCTCTTGGTCAAAACTCTTTTGACCTCAAGGACGATCTCTGTTCTGTCTTCAATTTTCATCTCTTCCAGCTCCTCCCTGGTCTTAGAATTTAGGAACTTGATGATTTCATTAGCCTGTGTAGGCATCTCTCCCAATTTCGATCTGATCTTCTCAATGGCATGTTTGCTTCTCTGCACCAACTCATTTTTCTCAAACATGATCTGTATCATTGGCCATATCTCATTCATATATTTGGTGATGTCTGTCCAAACGCTTTCTTTGACTTCAGCCAGAGTTTTACCTGCCATTGTTTGCTTCCGGAGCTGTTGTAACTCTTGTTTGAGCTGGTCTAACACCTGCTTTTCCTTGGAGAGGTTGATCTAATAGGAATATTTGAGTTCCTGAAGGTTCTCAATATCCTTCCTGAGCCTGCTAATCTCTGTTTCCTGCATGTTCATCTTTTCCATAAACTTAGCCAATTCGACTGTCTTTTCCAGAGATGTCAGTGGATTTGTCGATGGGACTTGTGCTACTGATGTTGTGCTCACTCCTGAAAGTGGAACTGCACTCAATGGAATGACTTCCATTGGCTTCAGTTGTTCTTTCTCTTTTACCAGCTTCTCCATCTTAGTTTCCATTTCCTTTAGTTGTGCATTCTGCTCCATCATTAGTTTGAGCATCTCATATTTTTCTCCTTCCGTGTCTGCTATGTCCTTCGCCTGTGAATCCTCTGTTGGTGGGAGTTTCAATTGTTTCCTTAAGGATGCTATGTCAGAATTTTTCTTTTTAATCATCTCCTCAACTGCTTTCACGTTCGAGGGATCGTACTCGATCTTAAGGACCAATTCCTCCAAAGTCTTGATCCTGTGTCCTTAGCAAAGGATGATATCTTCTCCAACTTCAACTGTGTTTGGACGTTGTTCAGGGACACTTGAAATTTGGACGCAGTGGTGGAAGCATGTGCCAGTGTATAGAAAACCATTTCTCCTATTTGCTTATGCAGATCCATCTGGATGCACATCCTTAGTCTGGAATTCAAAGGTGACCCTTTTGTAATCAGTGATTACCTTTGGATCTGGCACCTGTGCTTGGAGGAATGCCATATGCATTCTGCCCTTCTCAGTGTCAAATGCCGATAACATCCTATGTTGTGCAGTTGACATCTGCTTCCAAAATTGGGCACAAGTGCTGCTAGTCAGAGTCTGATTCCTTTTCTTGATCAGATCATACTTTTCAAAGATGCTCGGCTTCGGTCCTACCTTGTTTGGCTGGGTGGTTGATGGAGTATTTGTAGATTTCTTCGGAAATGCTGAGGTTATGATATGTTGGAGGCTTGCAATGAGGGGTGGCCTATCAACCTTGGTCACTGTAGTAGATGGGACTTCCTTTCCCCCAGTCGGGTCGGGAGCTGAAGTAGTTTTAGACCTCTTGGTATGCAATTGGAATTCTTGTGACGAAACTTCAGTGACAGGCGGGGAAAAATCTTGCCTAGGCCTTTTCTCTTTCGGAACCTGTGAGGTGGTTGTTTGTGATACAGTGGCCGGGGGATCCTACTGTTCTGCTTCGACCAAAGTGTTTGGTTCCCACACTGTCTGGTTTTCAAATTTCTCGACTTCGAGCCTAGATTCGTGGACATATGGGATATTCTTGTTTTTCACCCTCATCTTAGAGATAATCCCACACGGATCGTAGTGCCATGAGAAACTCATGACGAACTTCATTTCCTTCAGCAACTTGTCTACTTCCTCTCCAACACCATGATTGTTGCAGATGAAAGAGCCAATCTGTCCTTTGATTCTGAGTTGTTGTTTCTTCTTTAGAGACACAAAATGGATATCATCAGAGTTTATCATCTGACTTATGTACTCTAGAGCAAAAATTCTGACAGGCAGGTATTTAGGAATATTATAAGGGGCCAACTCGCACCCATATACTGTAATCTCAGTGTGATCTTGGTATAAATACCAATCACCAGTCTTGGTGTGATCTAAAAGATGCAGAATCCTCTGAACTTCATCATTAATCCTAGGCTCGGGCCTATCGCTAAGCATACTTACCACTGGGTGATAGAATTTCTCGATGAACTGCTTGAAACTGAACTCTGTGGAGTTATGCTTGAGCAAGGAGGTCCATGCGGTCACTGCTTGCGGTTTGCCATCTCCATCCATCTTCTGCATGGAAAAGGAAAATTTGTTCGCTTGGAAGAAAACGAACAAGTACGCTAGTATGGAAGAATATTGGAACATGCCTTCTGTGGAAAAATTGATAAACTGTTCATGAATATTGTTCGCCAGGAATGTACTGAAGTTGAACTGGGTAGTGGGCTTCTCGTTGGTGGAGAAAATGGAAAAAAATACCAGGATTGGTTCATCCACCCACTGATCCGAATAGTAACCCAACAAGGCACACAAGGACAAGATGATCTGGTTTCCTTTGGTCGAAAACATGGAAAAAGGATAAGGGGGATTTGTAGCGGGGAATTGAGTGGATGGTGGGATGAAAAGTTCAAATATTTGAGCTCTTTGGGGGAAAGTCATTTTCTGGTATAATTCAATGAGAATTTCAAGGCTAAAAGGTGATGTGGAGTCATCTCGGGGTATTTTCATCATCTGGTCAATGGTTTTAGGCATGATGAGGAAAAGGAATTCTCCAGACGAGGAAACGATGGCTCTTTGCTTGGGAATGTAGTGGGCTTGGCACTTGAGGGCAAATTCTGGAAAAGGGTGAATCTGAGGAAAGAGATATAGGGGTAGGTTAGACTCCCAGAGTCCAATTTCGTCACTCTGATCTAGGAAAACTTCTTTGAGCCACGACTAAAGGTTTGCGAATTCGAAATCACACTTGGTGTCTGCGATTAAGTGATCTTTGTCAGCCAGTGGAATCCTGTCAAGGTCAACAGGAGGCGGGAGAAATGGATTCTCCTCTCCTTCTGCTTGTTTTGACTTTGGTGCCATTACTACAACAGTACCTGCAAAAAACAACGTTAGAGGGGAAAAATGTAGGTGGGGGCGACTGATTGAACAGAGAAAAACGATGTAAAAATTCTCTGGTGCGATGAGTGGGTAAATGGTGAAGGAAAGAAGAGTGAGGGTAGTTTTGAGTAAACGGGTGTCCGTTGGGCGCGAGGGACATGTCAACTGGTTAACGGATAGGTTATCCAATAATAAATGGCCAACGGATCACTTAGAGTGTGAGATGGCAAGTGATGGTGACTGAGGGATATGGATGGGTTAAGTGGCGGTTACCGATTGGGGTAAAAATCATGGTGAGGGGGCTTGCCACGAGCGAATGGGGGAGAAAGGACTGATAGAAATTTAAGGGATGTGACTGTTTTAGAAAGGTGGATGGTGACGTCAAGAGGTGACGAAGGTATGTTAGTCAGTAGGAGGTGATGGGACTCGGGATCGGTAGATTGATGCCATGTATAGATAGGGGCCCGCCTGAGGAAAGATTCCATTCCGGACCCCCCACCCTCGGTTAAAGGTAGGTCATTCGGGGGGGTCTGAAAAACACCTTGAGTCGTTGATCTGTGTGCTGGCTTTTTGACTGCAGATCTATGCGCGCCCTTTATCACACATTCCAGACCCCCCCCCTTCCATTAAAGGCAGAATGAACGGGGGGGTCCAGAATCCAATATAGACCGTAGATATGCGCGCTTAAACATGGGATGTCTAGATGTGCACGAGTATTATCCACGATTCTGGACCGCCCCCCTTCCGTTAAAGATAGAACGGTCGGGGGGGGTCCGGAAAAGTCTGAGCACCGTAGATCTGGGTGTGACTATCTGATCCATTGATATATGAGCAGAGCATAAGTGAGGGCGCGAAGAATACATGCACCAGAGAACTTAGGATAAGTGCATTTCACAGGTTTTTCCAAGGCTTTTCATGTATACACCACCATGGGGCTAGACCAAAACCATTTTTAGGCATCTGAAACATGGTGCAACATTGATCATCCAGCTGGTTTTATTGAAATAAATCAACTAGCCTATATTCTAACCTAGATTCCTATGACAATTAACCCAGATTAGACTGTTGGGCTAAGAACTTACTCTACCCTGGGGCTATCTGACCAAGAGTAGACAATCTGGCCAGATTTATTCACTAATCTAACCTAGACACTTTGGCTAAGATTAAATGGTTTAGCCAAACTTATTCACTAACCCTATCAACATCAATTTAAAAAGAACTTGGCCATGCTTGAAAGGTATGGACCAAGTTACTATTATTGCATGGGGATTTATTAAAATTCTTTTATGCCCTCTTTTCTTTCTTTTTCTTTCTTTTCTTTTTTTCTTTTTTTCTTTTCTTTTTCTTTTTCTTTTCTTTTCTTTTTCTTTTTCTTTTCTTTTCAAATTCTTTTCTTTTCAAATTATTTGTAGAATGAAAAATTATTTGTCAACAAAAAACACTAGAGAGAGATAATATTCCAGTCACCAGTTGATCCTATAACTTATGGGGTGATAACAGCGGCTCCACCTGGGGATGGTACTTTCCCTGTGAAGTGCCAAGAATCCTGGTTCCTGACGTTCTGAAAATTTCTTCCTAGTCGACTTCGTTGATTGATTGGTTTTATTCTCAAAAAATGGAAGAGTAGTGGTCAACGACTTAAGGCCTTCTCTTTGGGCTTCAACCAACTGACTAAAGTTATTCACTCAGAAAATGCAAGTGAAAAATAAAGATGGTATGTACAATGGAGAGTGAAACCTTGAGTCTCTACTGAGGTGGTAAATAATGTTTCAACATTCTACCATTTACATGTCCTCCTGGCAGAACTGTCCCATCAGCATTGTTTAGCAAGAAAGCATTGTTTCCCCTGAATGCTTGAATCATGTATGGTCCTTTCCACAGACTATCAAATTTTCCATGCTTTCCCTTGTCTTCATTTCTCATGTCCCATCTCAGCACCAAATATCCTAGCTCAAAATCATCTTCCTTGGTTCTTTTGTCAAAAATATTCTTGATGCTTTCTTGGACTACCTGAGTCTTGTTGAATACTTCTTCCCTAGACTACTGCAAATGGATCATCTGATTGATCCTTCTTTGTGAGTCATTTCGACCGGCTTGTATGTCTTGAAGAAATTTCATGACAGGGACTCCTAAGGAAGTGGGAAAAATTGCTTCTGTGCCATAGACCAGCTGATATGGTGACATACCGATTGACCTTTTGGTGGTCAGTCTGTCAGCCCATAATGCGAACACCAACTTGTTATGCCATGACTTCTTGTTTTCCTACAACGTCTTCTTGATGATGTTTACCAGGGTTTTGTTTGAAGATTTCTCCAGCCCATTCCCCTGAGGGTAGTAAGCTGTGGAATGTCCTAAACCAATGTGATACTGGTTGCAAAAATCTATGAGTTTCTTCAATCGAAAAGCAGTTGCATTATCAGTTATGATCTTTCTAGGACATCCAAAGAGAGACAAGATATTATTTTCAAGGCATTTAATAATAAATGAATCAGTGGCTTTCCTGCTTCGTATTGCTTCGATCCATTTTGTAAAATAATCTGTGGCAATAAGAATCCACCTGTGCTGGCCTGAAGAAGGGGGGTGTATTTCTCCAATGAAGTCCAATCCCCATTGTTGGAAAGGGGCTTCAACTGAGATCGGTTTCAGGGGAAGAGGAAGGAGTTTCCTTTTGCCTTCAAACAATTGACATTGATGACATGAAGTCACTGTATGATGTACATCAGCGAATAGGGTGGGCCAATAGAATCCAACTTTGAGGATTTTGTTGGCTGTGACCTTCCAATTCAGATGGCCACCACATTCTCCTGCATGAAATTCTTGTAACACTTTGTGAGCTTCATCTTTCAATAAACAATTCAACAGAATACCTCCAGGATATTTCCAGTACAGATTGCCTTCTAGAATGCAAAATTTTAATGCTTTCAACTTCAAAAACCTAGCTTTAGTCTTAGTCAAACCAGGGGGAGCTTGTAAATTATGCAAAACAAATATTAGGTCTGCGTACCATGGAGAGTTGATAAATTCCTCTCTCACACTTGGAGTCGCCATCTCGCTCTGTTCATCTGCTGTAGCTAAGAAATTAATGTCAAGATCATGGAAATTTGATTCAGCCATTAATTTTGCTAGGCCTTGTCCTTTAACTAGTTTCATAGGCTTAATCTCTATGTCATATTCTAAAATGACAGCAATCCATTTTCCTCTTCTTCCATCCGGATTGTCCTGGGTCAAAATGTCTTTTACTACCGCATTTGGAACATATGCAATGGTGTGGGAATGGAGAATGTAGACTCTAAAATCTTTTATGGCTTTTACCAAGGCAAAAGCTTGTTTCTCCATTATCTTGTAATTCAAAGCAGCATCTCTTAACACTTTACTGAAGAAGGCTATGGGTTGTTCATACCCTTTTTTGTTCTTCTGTAGTAATACCGCTGCAATGGTATGTTTTGAAGTGAAAGAAAAAAGATAGAAATCCTTGGTAAAATCAAGACTGATCAAGACGGGGGCCTGTGTGAGTGCTCGTTTGACTTGTTCGAAAGACTGCCTGGACTCGGTGTCCCATTTTATTTTTATATCCCTTTTTAACATATTTGTAATGTTTCTGAGGAGCTCAGCCAGATTTGGTATGAATCTTCGTAGAAAGTTTATTTTTCCAATAAAAGACTGTAATTCTTTAAGGTTTCTTGGGTGTTCTAATTTTTGTATGGCCTCGATTCTGCTAGGGTCTATTTTGATTCCGTCCTTAGAGATTATGTGCCCTAGCAGTTTGCCTTCCTCTAGTCCAAAAAGGCTCTTCTTAGGATTTAAATAAATCCCAAATCTCCTGCATTTCTCAAAGACTCGTCTGAGGTGTCGCAGGTGCTCATCATCAGATTGGGAAAACAAAGTTACATCGTCCAAATAGATCAAAATAAATTTACCTAATTCTTCCAGAAAGGTGATGTCCATCGCTCTCTGGAAAGTGGCTCCAACGTTCATCAAACCGAAAGGCATTTTCACATACATAAAAGTGCCCCATGGTGTAGTGAAAGCGATTTTGTCTTGGTCATCTAGGTGAACGAGGACCTGATTATAACCTGAGAACCCATCCAGCAAAGAGATTCGACTGGATCCAACTACCCTTTATAGTATGTGGTCCATTTTTGGCAAGGGGTAATTGTCCTTCAGGGAGACCTTATTCAGATTTTGGAAATCGATGCAAAGCCTGATTTCTCCAGATTTCTTACGTGTTGGGACCAAATTTGAGACCCACTTGGAAAAACGCAACGGGACTACGATTTTGGCATCGTACATTTTTTTGATTTCCTTTTCTATCTGGGGGAGTAACTTGGGATTGATTCTCCTAAGTTTCTGTCTGAACGGTTTTTGATCTTCTTTTATTGGAATCCTATGTTGTATGATGTTGGTATCATAAGCTTTCAAATCCTCATAACACCAGGCAAAAGCATCTGAATATTCCTTGAACAACTCAATGTATTTGAGTTTTTTCTCAGGGGATAATGATTTGGACAATTTGACCATCCTGGGTTTCTCTTCTGTCCCTATATTACAATCTTCTACTTCTTGTCCACTAGCTTCAATTTTCGGTTTTTTGGCTACATCGTTAAAATCAAACAAGTCCTCTAAAGGAACTAGATCCCTAGGTAAAACATTACTTTTCAAATGCAAAATATCAGTCTCCATCTCATCATCGCCTAACTCTCCTGAATCTATGTTATTTACACTATCATTTTCGAAATCAAATCTATTTACATTTTCATCTTCGTTCTCTAAATCTATATTTGTACATTCAAAATCATTTTTACACTGCAGAAAGTCTTCGATTTGATCATCATTACCAAACACTTGCCAAAACCTGATGTTGTCGGGAATAGTTTTGTATATGGGTGAGTCGAACGAAAAGGAATTTTACATGTGGCTGCTGATGTAGCCAATCCGTCTGCCAAAATATTCAATCCTCTAGGAATTACTTGCAAATCGACTTCAGTGAAACATCTAAGGGCATCAAGAACATCATTCCTATAAGCTCTAAGACGGGGATGTTTCACAGCATACTCACCTTTAATTTGCTTGATTATTAACTCAGAATCACCTTTTAAGATAATCTGTTTGGCACCAACTCTTTTCAAAAGTTTCAAACCGAGCATCAAGGCTTCATACTCGACGATATTGTTAGTGCATTGGAAATTTAATTTGTAAGAATGGTTTTCTGAATACTTGTTTTTGTGATTATGCATCCAAACTCTCGCTCCAGCTCCTTCTTTGCTTACTACCACATCAAAATCCATGCTCCAGAAATCTGTCAGTAATTCTTCAGTTATCATGTTTTTCTTTCTTTCTACCTCGATGATTTCTTGGCCTTCATCTGGACCAGATGTATCTTCTCCCAGTTGAGTGTTTTTCTCTTCTGTGTCACCATCGTTATATAGGATAAAAGAATCCAAGTCAGAATGCGCGGAGTAAATAGGATAGTTGTGCGATTTTTCTTGGCTACTGATCATGTATTTCATCAATGTTTCTCTGTATATCCTTCTTTGTTGCCCAAAAACTAGGACAGTGGCATACGACATATCCAGCTGCAGGGTACCTCTCAACTTAGCCCCCCAAGACTGGGATAGCAACATTCCATACTTTGGGGGAATGTTTGCGACTACCACATCCATGACCATGCTCTTTGCAGGAATATGAACCAGGGTGATACATAGGTCCTTGATCAAACCAATACATCTAACTTTACTGGAGTCAAACGAGTGTAAATCCTTGTAAGGTCTGGTGACCTCCAGTCCCAGTTTCTCCATCACTACTTTAGGCATCAGATTATGGGAAGCACCCGAATCTAGCATAGAATTATGCAATATCAGGTCATGTATATTTAGACTGATGTAAAAAGGAGCGACAACACCGTTATCAGCTTGGCCATCTACTTCAGGTCTGAACGGAAGTTCAGGTTGATCATCTGTAAGGTTCACAGTGTCTGAATGATTTGTTGATCCAACGGTTAAGGCCTTCGTACCTATATCAGGTTCAATGGTTAGTGCTTTAATCACTTGTGAACGATAAGCGTCTTTGTTCATCAACTCAGACAGTGGAATGGGAATTTTTACTTTGGCTAATTCCCCTTCGAGGCTGAAAGGTGTACGGACTTTGCTTTGGCTCATCAATTCTGGTTTGTCTACCACATTCTTCTAGCCAGAAGTACTTGGTTGATTAATTGATGAAACCTCAGGCTGCGGCGATCTTTTCATAATAGTAAGGTTTCTCTTTGCGGGAACTTCAGCAGTACTCTTCTCAGGAATCTTCTTGGTAGATGGCTCAGAGGCTTTTTTGGTTTCAACTACCTTCTTCGTTTCAATCATCTTTTTTGGGGAACTTCCTTCTATCTTTTTACTTCGCATATTGTACTGCCAATGTACCTCCAAAATGGCATTTTCGAATGCCTTTTGTTTGGCATCTTCAGCTTCTTCACTTACTTTTGTTTGATTGAGAAGAAAAAGTTCTTGCTCTTCTTGGGTAAGGAAAATAGCTTCGTTATTGTGAATTCCCATGAGATTTATGTGAGTATCCTCTAGTTCCTCAATCACTTCCTCTCCTTCATCTGCATAATTTTCTTGTAGGGGAGGTCTGATCTGTTAATCTGGACCTATCTGCTCTCTTTGATCCCTAGGATATCTCTGTCTGATTTGAGGAGGGTTTCTCCTGAAGTTAGGATTCCAAACTTGAGGAGCTGGTGGGTTTTCTCTCGGAGGATTTCTTTCTGACACAGTAAGTCTTTCCATCATTCTTTCCATTGCTCTAGCCAAGGAATCCAATTTGGAATCAGAGGTTGATGTGGAAGGTTCCTCTTTAATTGTGACTCTCCTCTCTGACCTCTTTCGTGCCCTTTTTGCCAATAAATTGGCCTCCACACTTATTGCGCTTTTCTGCATGTCTTCCAGGGTGGTAGAATTTCTTTCCCTTAGTTGGTATGACATATCGGCGTCAAAACCATCAGGGAATTTTATCAATGCCAAACCCTGTGGAGGTTTTATTTCGGCTGGGATTACGTTGTACAGGTTATTGAAATGAGTGCAGTAATCTTGTATTGTCTCACCTTGATTTCTTCTAATATTTTCGTATTCTGACAATATTTGGAGAGGGTTTTTCTTTACCTCCCATCTGTCTAGAAAACTCCTTTGAAAAGCGGTAAGGTCAAGGACTGAGGTGGCACGTAAACCTTTATACCATTTCTTAATGTCACCTATCATACTTTGGGTAAACAATCTCATTTGAACGTCAGCCTCATCTACTTCGTGCAGGTCAAAATAATCATTCATTTTATCAACGTGTTGTTGGGCATTCAAAGGTCCTATTCCATCGAACTCTGGGAGTCTCGTTTGATAGTCTTGGGGCATAGCATGAAGATGCGTGGCCAACACCAAGGGAGCGTATCTAGCTGCCATGATAGGTGGAGGAGGTGGGATAACAAACTGGATGATAGGCGAGTTAGCGACCGAAGATGAGGACGAGGAGGGACTGGCTAGCACAGCGGGAGTGGTTTGCGGTTTAGCAGTGGGAGATATAACTTCAGGAGTCCTGGGTTGCAAAACGGTTGGGTCCAAAATGATTTCAGTCACAAAACTATCAGATCTTGTTCTAACCAAGTGTTGTCCGGAAGGGGTGTCAAAGTCATGGTTTTGAAAGGCAACGAGCTCCCCCGAAAAGAAAAGGGAGTACGACTTACTGAACCTTCAAAAACGGTCTTTTTCCTGAGCAATTGTTCTGGGTTATCTGTTACTATCGCAGGTTCTGGGTCTGGATGAGATCGAGTATAAACTTTCTTAGGAGCCAAATTTCTTTTTTGATTTTTATATATATACTTTTTAGTTTTATGAGTCTGAAAATAATATGTACAAATTTTAATCAACCTCTAAACATTACTTTCTTCTCAAATTTTCAATATTTCAGGAACAAACTTTTCTTCTAGGGAAAAGAAAACATGAAGCTATAAATTTTTAGTTCTGTTCTGTTCCCTAGTACGGTCGCCACTATGTTAGCGCTCTGTAAATTTCCTAGAGGTTGTTCAGAAGAGGAAATCTATGAGAGGTAACTTTATCCAACCGCTTTTGAAGCTGGGATCTAGCCCTTCCAACTTCAGAGAGGGACCTCTCTATATGATTTAGATATGTTTCAAATTTTTAAATATTAGGCTAGATAAATAAATAAGTCGGTTTTGTTGTCGTAGTGTTTGTCGAGTTGGTTGAGATAGTTTACACATCCATTGGGCTATGGGGTCCATGTCGTAAAGATGAAATCCAAACCAGAAAAACAAAGGAACCTTTCACAGGGCAAGATAATATAATCACTGGATTCTAGTAGCATAAATGAGGAATAATGGAAAAGATGAGAAAGACAATTACAACAAAGAAGCAGTTAAGAATTTCTTTATTGTAAAATGAGAAGATAAAACACTAAAATCTTTCAAGTCAGAAACAGGGTATACAAGATAAATCCTGCAACATTCGTTACTTCCAAAGATTAGATTTAGAAACAGTGTGATAACAAAGAAAGAATAACATTCAACTTAGAGAGAAAAACATCACCAATGAATACATGCAAGAATCTTGTAAAATGCCTCTTTGTATTAATGGAAGATCTCTTCAAAAATATTGCAGTCTGATAGCTTGCAGGGCGTGAGGATCAACAACCATCAATACTTCAAAAGATGAAGTATTTATAACTCAGAATTACAAACAATCCTGTCATCAAAGATCAGGACATGGTAAATCTATTTTTAGCCTAACTAACTTAACAAATTTAAAAAATCTAGGAACTGCTTGATGATGTGTCACAACTGCATGTTGTTTTCTGGGTGAACCGTTGGTGAGGCCTCTGCACGACCTCATCTGACTGGAGGAATGACTGGGCTAGAACAACTCATCTGCTACTTGATCACATCACAGAGTTATTCCCATCGAAGATGATTGGGCACGTTGACTTTGAGTAGCCTTCGATAAACTTCATCCATTTCTGTGTATTTGGAGAAGGTAGGTTTGGTTACAAAGATGTATTGAATCTCATGCTGAATACTGATGTCCCACTGAAGCGCATCTAGAAATGCCCTGCAAGTGATGCTGCCTTGAATTCCTGAAAACTTGGAACTGTCCTTAGCCACATCGGCCAGTCTCTTTTTGTAGTCTGGGAGTGTCATCAATTTGTCATTGATTACCTTCAGACCAGGAAGACGGTGTAAAAATTCTCCAGTGCGATGAGTGGGTAAATGGTGAAGGAAAGAAGAGTGACGGTAGTTTTGAGTAAACGGGTGTCCGTTGGGTGCGGGGGACAGGTCCGCTAGTTAACGGATAGGTTATCCAGTAATAAATGGCCAACGGATCACTTAGAGTGTGAGATGGCAGGTGACGGTGACTGAGGGATACAGATGGGTGAAGTGGCGGTTACCGATTGGGGTAAAAATCATGGTGAGGGGGCTTGCCACGAGCGAATGGGGGAGAAAGGACTGATAAAAATTTAAGGGATGTGACTCTTTTAGAAAGGTGGATGGTGACGTCAAGAGGTGACGAAGGTATGTCAGTCAGTAGGAGGCGATGGGACTTGAGACTGGTAGATTGATGCCATGTATAGATAGGGGCCCGCCTGAGGAAAGATTCCATTCCGGAACCCCCCCCTTGGTTAAAGGCAGATCAGTCAGGGGGGTCCGAAAAACACCTTGAGTCGTTTATCTGTGCGCTGGCTTTTTGACTGCAGATCTATGCACGCCCTTTATCACACATTCCGGACACCCCCCTCCTTTAAAGGAAAAATGGATGGGGGGGTCCGGAATCCAATATAGACTGTAGATCTGTGCGCTTAAACATGGGCCGTCCAGATGTGTGTGGGTATTATCCATGATTCTGGACCCCCCCCCCTTCCGTTAAAGATAGAATGGTCAGGGGGGTCCAGAAAAGTCTGAGCATCGTAGATCTGGGTGCAACTATCTGAGCCATTGAAATATGAGTGGAGCATAAGTGAGGGCACGAAGAATACATGAGTCAGAGAACTTAGGATAAGTTCATTTCACGGGTTTTTCCAAGGATTTTCATGTATACACCACCATGGGGCTAGACCAAAACCATTTTTAGGCATCTGAAACATGGTGCAACATTGATCATCCAGCTGGTTTTATTGAAATAAAGCAACTAGCCTATATTCTAACCTAGCTTCCTATGAAAATTAACCCAGATTAGACTGTTGGGCTAAGAACTTACTCTACCCTGGGGCTATCTAACCAAGATTAGACAGTCTGGCCAGATTTATTCACTAATCTAACCTAGACACTTTGGCTAAGATTAAACGATTTAGCCAGACTTATTCACTAACCCTATCAACATCCATTTAAAAAGAACTTGGCCATGCTTGAAAGGTATGGACCAAGTTACTATTATTGCATGGGGAAAATTCTTTTATGCCCTCTTTTCTTTCTTTTCTTTTTTTCTTTTCTATTTCTTTTTCTTTTCTTTTCTTTTTCTGTTTCTTTTCTTTTCAAATTATTTGCAGAATGAAAAATCATTTGTCAACAAAAAACACTAGAGAGAGATAATATTCTAGTCACCAGTTGATCCTATAACTTATGGGGTGATAACAACAGCTCCACCTGGGGATGGTACTTTCCCTGTGAAGTGCCAAGAATCTTGGTTCCTGACGTTCTAAAAATTTCTGCCTAGTTGCCTTCGTTGATTGATTGGTTTTATTCTCAAAAACTGGAAGAACAGTGGTCAGCGGCTTAGGGCTTTCTCTTCGGGCTTCAACCAACTGACTAAATTTATTCACTCAGAAAATGCAGGTGAAAAATAAAGATGGTATGTACAATGGAGAGTGAAACCTCGAGTCTCTACTGAGGCGGTAAATAATGTTTCATCATTCTGCCATTTACAAGTCCTCCTGGCAGATCTGTCCCATCAACATTGTTTAGAAAGAAAGTGTTGTTTCCCCTGAATGCTTGAATCATGTATGGTCCTTTCCACAAACTATCAAATTTTCCATGCTTTCCCTTGTCTTCATTTCTGGCATCCCATATCAGCACCAAATCTCCTAGCTCAAAATCATCTTCCTTGGTTCTTTTGTCAAAAATCTTCTTGATGCTTTCTTGGACTACCTGAGTCTTGTTGAATACTTCTTCCCTAGACTGCTGCAAATGGATCATCTGATTGATCCTTCTTTGTGAGTCATTTGGCTCAGCTTGTATGTCTTGAAGCAATTTCATGACAGGGACTCCTAAGAAAGTGGGAAAAACTGCTTTTGTGCCATAGACCAGCTGATATGGTGACATACCGATTGACTTTTTGGTGGTCATTCTGTCAGCCCATAATGCGAACACCAACTTTTTATGCCACGACTTCTTGTTTTCCTGCAACGTCTTCTTGATGATGTTTACCAGGGTTTTGTTTGAAGATTCCGCCAGCCCATTCCCCTGAGGGTAGTAAGATGTGGAATGTCCTAAACCAATGTGATACTGGTTGCAAAAATCTATGAGTTTCTTCAATCGAAAAGCAGTTGCATTATTAGTTATGATCTTTCTAGGACATCCAAAGCGAGACAAGATATTATTTTCAAGGCATTTAATAATAACTGAATCAGTGGCTTGCCTGCTTGGTATTGCTTCGATCCATTTTGTAAAATAATCTGTGGCAATAACAATCCACCTGTGCTGGCCTGAAGAAGGGGGGTGTATTTCTCCAATGAAGTCCAATCCCCATTGCTGGAAAGGGGCTTCAACTGAGATCGGTTTCAGGGGAAGAGGAAGGAGTTTCCTTTTGCCTTCAAACGGTTGACATTGATGACATGAAGTCACTGTATGATGTACATCAGCGAATAGGGTGGGCCAATAAAATCCAGCTCTGAGGATTTTGTTGGCTGTGACCTTCCAGTTCAGATGGCCACCACATTCTCCTACATGAAATTCTTGTAACACTTTGTCAGCTTCATCTTTCAATAAACAATTCAACAGAATACCTCCAGGATCTTTCCAATACAGATTGCCTTCTAGAATGGAAAATTTTAATGCTTTCAACTTCAAAAACCTAGCTTTAGTCTTAGTCAAACCAGGGGGAGCTTGTAAATTATGAAAAACAAATATTAGGTCTGTGTACCATGGAGAGTTGAGAAATACCTCTCTCATGCTTGGAGTCGCCGTCTCACCCTGTTCATCTGTTGCAACTAAGAAATTAATGTCAAGAGCATGGAAATTTGATTTAGCCATTAATTTTTCTAGGCCTTCACCTTTAACTAGTTTCGTAGGCTTAATCTCTATGTCATATTCTAAAATGACAACAATCCATTTTCCTCTTCTTCCATCCAGATTGTCCTGGGTCAAAATGTCTTTTACTACCGCATTTGGAACATATGCAATGGTGTGGGAATGGAGAATGTAGACTCTAAAATCTTTTATGGCTTTTACCAAGGCAAAAGCTTGTTTCTCCATTATCTTGTAATTCAAAGCAGCATCTCTTAACTCTTTACTGAAGAAGGCTATGGGATGTTCATACCCTTCGATGCTCTTCTGTAGTAATACCGCTGCAACGGTATGTTCGGAAGAGAAAGAAAAAAGATAGAAATCCTTGGTAAAATCAAGACTGATCAAGACGGGGGCCTGTGTGAGTGCTCATTTGACTTGTTTGAAAGACTTCCTAGACTCGGTGTCCCATTTTATTTTTACATCCCTTTTTAACATATTTGTAATGTTTCTGAGGAGCTCAGCCAGATTTGGTATGAATCTTCGTAGAAAGTTTATTTTTCTGATAAAAGACTGTAATTCTTTGAGGTTTCTTGGGTGTTCTAATTTTTGTATGGCCTCGATTCTGCTGGGGTCTATTTTTATTCCATCCTTAGAGATTATGTGCCCTAGAAGTTTGCCTTCCTCTAGTCTAAAAAGGCTCTTCTTAGGATTTAAATAAATCCCAAATATCCTGCATTTCTCAAAGACTCGTCTGAGGTGTCGCAGGTGCTCGTCATCAGATTGGGAAAACACAGTTACATCGTCCAAATAGATGACAATAAATTTACCTAATTCTTCCACAAAGGCGATGTCCATCGCTCTCTGGAAAGTGGCTCCAACGTTCATCAAACCGAAAGGCATTTTCACATACATGAAAGTGCCCCATGGTGTAGTGAAAGTGGTTTTGTCTTGTTCATCTGGGTGAACGAGGACCTAATTATAACTCGAGAACCCATCCAGCAAAGAGATTCGACTGGATCCAACTACCCTTTGTAGTATGTCATCCATTTTTGGCAAGGGGTAATTTTCCTTCAGGGAGACCTTATTCAGATTTCGGAAATCGATGCAAAGCCTGATTTCTCCAGATTTCTTACGTGTTGGGACCAAATTTGAGACCCACTTGGAAAAATGCAACGGGACTATGATTTTGGCATTGTACATTTTTTTGATTTCCTTTTCTATTAGGGGGAGTAACTTGGGATTGATTCTCCTAAGTTTATGTCTAAACAGTTTTTTATCTTTTTTTATTGGAATCCAATGTTGTATGATGCTGGTATCATAAGCTTTCAAATCCTCATAACCCCAGGCAAAAACATCTGAATATTCCTTGAACAGCTCAACATATTTGATTTTTTGCTCAGGGGATAATGATTTGGACAATTTGACCATCCTGGGTTTCTCTTCTGTCCCTATATTACAATATTCTACTTCTTGTCCACTAGCTTCAATTTTCGGTTTTTTGGCTACGTCGTTAAAATCAAACAAGTCCTCTAAAGGAACTAGACCCCTAGGTAAAACATTACTTTTCAAATGCAAAATATCGGTCTCCATCTCATCATCGCATAACTCTCCTGAATCTACGCTATTTACACTATCATTTTCGAAATCAGATCTATTTACATTTTCATCTTCATTCTCTAAATCTATATTTGTACATTCAAAATCATTTTTACACTGCAGAAAGTCTTCAATTTGATCATCAATACCAAACACTTTCCAATACCTGATGTTGTTAGGAACAGTTGGTTTGCACTTCACTTCTATCGTATATGGGCGATTTGAATGAAAAGGAATTTTACATGTGGCTGCCGATGTAGCCAATCTGTTTGCCAAAATATTATGTCCCCTAGGCATTACCTGCAAATCGACTTCAGTGAAACATCTAAGGGAATCAAGAAAAACATTCCTATAAGCTCTAAGATGGGGATGTTTCGCAGCATACTCACCTTTAATTTTCTTGATTATTAACTTAGAATCACCTCTTACCATAATCTGTTTGGCACCAACTCTTTTCAAAAATTTCAAACTGAGCATCAAGGCTTCATACTCGGTGATATTGTTAGTGCATTGGAAATTTAATTTGTAAGAATGTTTTTCTGAATACCTGGTTCTGTGATTATGCAGCCAAACTCTCGCTCCGGCTCCTTCTTTGCTTACTGCTCCATCAAAATCCATGCTCCAGAAATCTGTCGGTAATTCTTCAGTTATCACATTTTTCTTTCTTTCTACCTCGATGATTTCTTGGCCTTCATGTGGACCAGATGTATGTTCTCCCAACTGAGTGTTTTTCTCTTCTGTGTCACCATCGTTATACAGGATAAAAGAATCCAAGTCAGAATGCGCGGAGTAAATAGGATAGTTGTGCGGTTTTTCTTGGCTACTGACCATGTATTTCATCAATGCTTCTCTGTATATCCTTCTTTATTGACCGAAAACTGGGACAATGGCATACGACATATCCAATTGTAGGGTACCTCTCAGCTTAGCCCCCCAAGACCGGGATAGCAACATTCCATACTTTGGTGGAATGTCTGTGACTACCACATCCATGACCATGCTCTTTGCAGGAATCTAAACCAGGGTGATACATAGGTCCTTGATCAAACCAATACATCTAACTTTACTGGAGTCAAACGAGTGTAAATCCTTGTAAGGTCTGGTGACCTCCAGTCCCAGTTTCTCCATCACTTCTTTAGGCATCAGATTATGGGAAGCACCCGACTCTAGCATAGCATTATGCAAGATCAGGTCATGTATATTTAGACCGATGTAAAAAGGAGCGACAACACCGTTATCGGCTTGGCCATCTACTTCAGGTCCGAACAGAAGTTCAGGTTGATCATTTATAAGGTTCACAGTGTCTGAATGATTTGTTGATCCAATGGTTAAGGCCTTCTTACCTATATCAGGTTCAATGGTCAACACTTTAATCACTTGTGAACGATAAGCGTCTTTGTTCATCAACTCGGACAGTGGAATGGGAATTTTTACTTTGGCTAATTCCGCTTCGAGGCTAAAAGGTGTAGGGACTCTTCTTTGGCTCATCAATTCTGGTTTGTCTACCACATTCTTCTGGCCAGAAGTACTTGGTTGATTAATTGATGAAACCTCAGGCTCCAACGATCTTTTCAGAATAGTAAGGTTTCTCTTTGTGGGAACTTCGGCAGTACTCTTCTAAAGAATCTTCTTGGCAGATGGCTCAGAGGCTTTTTTGGTTTCGACTACCTTCTTCGTTTCAATTATCTTTTTTGGGGAACTTCCTTCTGTCTTTTTACTTCGCAGATTGTACTGCCAGTGTACCTCCAAAATGACATTTTCGAATGCCTGTTGTTCGGCATCTTTAGCTTCTTCACTTACTTTTGTTTGATTGAGAAGAAAAAGTTCTTTCTCTTCTTGGGTAAGGAAAATAGCTTCTTTATCATGAATGCCCATGAAATTTATGTAAGTATCCTCTAGTTCCTCAATCACTTCCTCTCCTTCATCCACATAATTTTCTTGTAGGGGAGGTCTGATGTGTTGATCCAGACCTCTCTACTCTCTTTGATCCCTAGGATCTCTCTGTTTGATTTGAGGAGGGTTTCTCCTGAAGTTAGGATTCCAAACTTGAGGAGCTGGTGGGTTTTCTCTCGGATGATTTCTTTCTGACACATTAAGTCTTTCCATCATTCTTTCCATTGCTCTGGCCAAGGAATCCAATTTGGAATCAGAGGTTGATGTGGAAGGTTCCTCTTTAATTGTAACTCTCCTCTCTGACCTCTGTCGTGCCCTTTTTGCCAATAAATTGGCCTCCACACTTATGGCGCTTTTATGCATGTCTTCCAGGGTGGTAGAATTTCTTTCCCTTAGTTGGTATGACATATCGGCATCAAAACCATCAGGGAATTTTATCAATGCCAAACCCTGTGGAGGTTTTATTTCGGCTAGGATTGCGTTGTACAGGTTATTGAAACGAGTGCAGTAATATTGTACTGTCTCACCTTGATTTCTTCTAATATTTTCGTATTCTGACAATATTTGGAGAGGGTTTTTCTTTACCTCCCATCTGTCTAGAAAAATCCTTTGAAATGCATTAAGGTCAAGGACTGAGGCGGCACATAAACCTTTATACCATTTCTTAACGTCACCTGTCAAACTTTGGGCAAACAATCTCATTTGAACGTCAGCCTCATCTACTTCGTGCAGGTCAAAATAATCATTCATTTTATCAACATGTTGTTAGGCGTTCAAAGGTCCTATTCCATCGAACTCTGGGAGTCTCGTTTGATAGTCTTGGGGCATAGCATGAAGAGGTGCGACCAACACCAAGGGAGTGTATCTGGTTGCCATGATAGGTGGAGGAGGTGGGATAACAAACTGGATGATATGTGAGGTAGTGACTAAAGACTTCTACTACTGATGTTGTGCTCACTCCTGAAAGTGGAACTGCACTCAATGGAATGACTTCCA
>CBVK0100097194.1:0-33881 GCA_900067695.1 Picea abies
TGAGCTTTCTTTGGTCGGCAAGCAGAAGCGGCACGGAGCGAGGGAAGCGGCACAGCGCGAGGGACATCTCCGAAGCGGGCAAGTGGCAACGGTATGATTTTAATGGTGAAGTAGAAAGCAGTTTTATATTCGGCAAATTATTGTTATTGGTGATAATATGATGAGATTAGTTGGCATTATGGTTTGCAATTTCGTTCTGCAATGATATTGTAGAGTTTGTTTATATTCTGATCATGTGTCACCTTAGTTATGATGTCATGTGTTTTTCCATTGATATGATTTAGGTGATGTTGTTAATTTCTTATTTGTTAAAAAGGAAAAAAAAAATTTCCTATCGAACTTCGCTATTCATAGACGTAACGAAGGGGTCGTTACAATTGTTAACCCTAGCAATAAGATAATAGTTATGTGATTAGTTTGAGTTATATGAAGTGGTGATTTATGTTATGGAATAAGTTTGATATGGGTCGCGTTATTGGATTTAATCGGTGATGGTTTCGATACATGGTTTAATTAATTGAGTTAATTAATTTGAATATGAATTGTGGTGTCGAATTTACACTAATTGGATACCATGATTTTTAAACAGTGATAGGAACTGGTTCTATGAAAATATAACTTCATTTCAATATAGTATAACTTCATTGCATAAAATTTGAGTTCGTATTTGATGATTGGAATAATTCGTGGGCAATGGCTGATTTTGATGTTGAACAGAGTGGAAATAGTTTACTATTTATGCATTTGGGAATTGTTTGGAAATATTAAATGGATAAATGAGAGGAGAAGATATCTCCTATAGGTTGTTTTGGAATTCATACTATCTTGTTTTAATGATATTTTCCTAAACATTTGATTACAAATAGAGAGAAAGTTAATGCATAGGATTGCTTGAACTGTACACATAAATTGTTTTTTTGGGGTCACAGTGGTCATTTGGTTGGTGTTAATTCCTTTTGATAGAATGGTTTTATGGATTACTTAATTAATTTTATGAAAATTAATCTCTATCTTTCCCTACCATTATTTCTCTTTCCTCTAATTACAACCCCTCGCCTTCCCACATTCATTTTTCACTCCCTGTTCTAAAATTAATTACAGTCAAGAAAATATTTGTATTGAAGTAGTTTAAATTCGTATGATTATAGTGGTGTTTTCTTTGGTTTTTGTTACAGTTGATTGTTTGTGGTATTTGAGCAGTAACCTTGTTTTGTTTCCCCTCATTTAATCATTTTTTGCTAAATACAATTCCCTCACATATCCCAGTAACTTTGTTCACCCCCTGCTCATTGACAACAGTTAAACAATTTTTATGGATTGGATTGCATGAGCCTGATATGTTGCTGAGCCAAAATCTATTTCATATTTTTATAGAGCTATCATGTATGGTTGTTTAAAAGACTATTTTCTAATCCATCATGCATTCAGGAATGAGTTTTTTCAGTCGAGGTAGTGATGGCAGAGGCAACGAAGGGAGAAGTAATTTGAACAGATGCCAAGTTTCTCCATACATTTTGATGTTGACTCACAAGAGCCAGGCCAGTTGTTTCGGGCCAGATTTTTCAATTGTATTGGGCAACGAATGGTCCAACCTAGGCCTAAAAGGCCTCCCTTCCAAGGTCCACAATCCCTTGGTATTCTAGTGCCCCCTCATGTCTCATTGAAACCCTAGGTTCCAGAAAATGACGGATGGCAAGAGATTGTCCACTCGATAGTCTCCTAACATTGTGGCTGGCCCAATTTATCCCGACCTGATCCCCCACCTATTAAATCTATTTTCCAAGTTGCACATGTTCACTAGCCAGTTTAGTCCTCTTATGCTAGAAAAAGGTAGAAAATCGAGGCCCACCATGCCCTGGACAAAGGAAAATCCATTGTTGCCCCTTCCTCACCCTCCAATGGATTTGATACATTTGTTTCATCCTGCATACATTTGAGGGATGACGGTTCTCACGTGATCAATGAGATTAGGCCTAAAGGATCAGTGCAGCCAAAGGAAAATATAGAAAAGTAAAAGGGTGACAACGACAATCGAGGAAAGATTGCATCTCGGAGTGGGAATATGGATTTTTCAATTTTTTATTTTATCTATTGTTGATGACAGTTGACTTTAGAAATTTTTGGACAACATATTTTAGTTTTGGATATATGAGTAATGCATTTTTGAAAATAATTCAAAATATCAATGAGCTAAATTGTCAAATGTTAATGTGATTAGGGGTGTGACAAGGAGGGTTGTTTTGCTTGACTAACTAGTTATGTTATGATTATTATGAGCTAAAGGAAGTCACAAGGGGTCCCACCTACTAGTTCTTATTTAATTAAAACCCTTATTATGATTTATTACTTTTCCCCTCTTAACTAAAAAGTTGGTTGAGTTTTAGTGAACTTAACTAATGAGTTGGTTCAACTACTTCAACCAATTCTAATTTTCTTAAAAGGAAAGGGAGGAAGAAGAGAAGGATATAAGGAGAAGCATACTAAGGTTTTCTCTTTGAGTTTATGTTGAGATAGTTCAGTTTTCATTCATTCCTTAATTTATCACAAGCCTAATTCTCTTTTATTATAGCACGGTCTTATTGTAGGCATCAACATTTAGGGATGAATTACATCATTCAGACACTTGTTTTTCAGAGGTGTTGATCTATCTTTGATAGTATGTGTAGACTTGTCTATTTGTGAATTAGTTTTCATGACTAACAAAGGCTATTGTGTAGAGTCGAGTGGGAAGAAATATGTGGAAAGTTGATCCATATTTTAGATTTTATTTTTGGTTTTCATTCAGAGGTCCTTTTGTATTTTCTATCAGGGATGTCTAAGTTTTACTTTGGTCCAAAATTTCTGTATGCAATTTTGTAAAGAAAATGACTATTTGGTGAATTGGAATGAAATAAAGGATTTCTTTATGTCTCATCTATCTTGATTATCATCTTTGTGTCTTACTTCTATCTTTACACTTGTTTTAAACAACTATTGTATTCAGAAAATCATATTAAAATGAAATTTCTACCAAGATTTTATTTGTGAAAAAGACTTGCCTAAGCACTTGTAATCGATACTTGTGAGTTAGGATATTATTTTTGATGGCTTTAAACCTAGGGTGACATTCCCATATATTTTGATTCATCCAAGAAGAATATGAAAATGATTGAGTAAGATCATTTCATATCCTTTCCTCAAAACCTCCCAAATGCATAGTCCCTCAACTTCAGAGCTTACAGGAGAAAGAAAAATTTCTTCAGTGTTTTATCGCAAACTATGTCGAAATCACTAAAGGGTTCATGTGTTTATTGAAGAAGGGAGTCTCTTTCCATTAGGAAAAAGATGCACAACGCTCTTAAGAAGTGTTGAAATGTGCCCTCACATCTGCCCATCTACTTCGCCCCCCCAATTATAATAAAGATTTCCTATTGTACTTGGTCTCTACAGAGTCAACCATCGGTATCATCTTGGTTCAAGAGGATGATTTTCTTGAAGAGGAGATGATTTATTACCTGAGATGAGGCCTGGTTAGGCCCAAACTCAACTATTCCCATGTTGAGAATCTTGTGTTGGCAGCAGTGCATGTTGTCTAGTGGTTTCATCATTATATCCTTCTTCGCAAGACCTACGATGTTTTTGTTGTGAATCCATTTCAATATGTGTTGACACAATGCGTCATCGATGGAAATATTAGTAGATGGATTGTTATCCTCCAGGAATTTGACTTGGATTTTGTTTATGTGAAATCCAAAAAGTCACTGGTCTTTGTAGAACTTATCTCGGAACATCCGTTTGAATCAGGTGGTGTTACACTGAAGACATACTAGTCTATATTCAGACTCTGAAGTGCCCCACTTTTTCTTCTCATGATGAGCATCAATAAATATGGCATCAGGCATAAAACTATCTCATCCTCGATGACACTTTGTATCGTCGAGGTGTAGATTGCATTCTTCATCGGTGCCTTATTCACAAAGAAGAAGAACTCGTTGTTAACGATTGCCACATGGGAGCATGTGGTGGTCATATGTCTTGGTTGGAAACAACCCAAAAGATTCTATGAGCTGGTTACTTTTGTCCTAAGTTAATCAAGGATTGTGTCGAGTTAGTCAAGAAGAGCCACCCATGTCAGATATTCTATCAGAAGATGATGGAACATACCACTCCCATGTTTCCCGTCATCGTTGTTGGTCCCTTCACTAAGTGGGGGATTTATTTTACTACATGTCACCCAACTTCATCCAGGGGGCATCGTTATATCAACGTAGCAGTAGACTACTTCAAAAAGTGGGTCGAAGCTATGTCAACATTCAATAATGATGGATAAACAACATCACTCTTCATTTTTAACCATATAATAGCTAGGTTCGACATCCCGAAGGAGATTATCACTGACTATGGCAGTCACTTCCAGAACAAAATTATGTCCAAGTTAACATCAAAACTTGGGTTGAGGAAAGAAAATTCGTCACTCTACTACCGACAAGCAATTGGTTAGGTAGAAGTTGTGAATAAGTTCCTTAAGACTATTCTGTAGTGAATGATCAATTTGCCCAAATCAAATTGGCATTTGATGTTGTACTCGGAATTATGGGCCTACCCAACGTATGTAAAGACTTCCACCAGTTTCTCACCTTTTCAACTTGTTTATGGGTTGGAAGCAGTCTTTCCTTTAGAGTGCCAGATCCCATGTTTAAATTTGGAAGTAGAGCTATTTCCAGACACTTCACTGCTTGAGGAATGCCTATTATATCTCGAGCAACTCCATGAGCAACTTTGTGATGCAGCCTTGGATGCCAATGAGGCTCACAAGCAACGAAGCAAGTGTCAATATGATCGGTCGGTTCATCCTCAAATTTTCTATGAAGATGACCTTGTCCTATTCTACAACCAAGATAAGGATCCCCTGGGGGCAAGCAAGTTCAAACCCATGTGGTTCAGACATTTCATTGTGAAATAGGTCTTAAAGAAAGGTTCTTATCGTCTAGTTGACTTTGAGGGAAATTCTTTGGTAGATCCTAGAAATGTTCTCTACCTCAAGAAGTATTACTTGTAGGTTGGTGGTCTTGGGTGACTTCTTGTACATATGTATAGTTCTTATAAAGTTAGTTTTTTTTCTTTTTGTTTAATGGATGTTTCATTATTTATGTCATCGTTTTCACTGTGGCAGATGTCAAGTGAATCAGAGGTATTCTTTGGGTTCACAGATAGTGCTAACTGACACACTCAGAGGCTTACTTCACAAATTGGGTGATTTTTACGCCTCAATACTAGTTGCTATCCTCCAGAGGTATCTATCTAGGTGACGCTACAAACAATGTCGTCGACTACAAAGCAGTGATAGAGTTTCTTTATGATTCTTTGTCGCATGGTATCTCTCACCTCTGGGTCTACTTAGATTCTTAGTTGGTTGTGTACCAGTTAAATGGGGTTTATTGTGTTTATGATCCTAATTTACACCGACGATTCCTTAGGGTACGTCTCTTAGAATGTTTCTTTGATTACATTACATATATCCATGTTCCTAAGAGATTAAATTGAATAATAGATACTCTAGTTAATCAAGTATTAGATTGGCATGTTGCACACACATAAAAAGAAGCACAGACATACTCTTGTACATACATTTGTAAAAGTGTGACCCATAAGACATGTAAAAATATGTATATATATATATATATATATATATCGAAAAGTTTTAGATTACATAGGTGGGCAGGAACGACTCAAAAACAGTAATCTAGTATACATCATAGGGATTATGCCCTCAAAAATATACAAAACGTTCCCTCGGCACATAACAGGTCCATCCTATCTAAGATAGGGGCCTATTGGTCCTACTATAGTGAACAACGATGTTTTCAAAATGTTGAAAGAGTTGGACCCAAGTCTGTGTCACCCCAACTACATGAAGCTGCATTGATGGCAGGAGATCCTTGATCTTAGCCATGGGAACTGCATGAGTGAGCGTGGTGACTTCTTCTCTACCCATATCAAAACTCTCTTAGCCTCTACAGCTGGAGGTCCCCGTGCGACTGCTGGTACTGCCTCTAGTTGAGGATGCCACCTAGTCCTCGAGAATTCTATTGGGTGCACAGGTACCTCATCTGTACATAACAAATACATAGTTGTTAGATGATTTGATACACATAAAAATGATATATATAAAAAGAAACTAAAAATGAAATAAATTTAAAAACAAACATACATATCTCTCCTCGCTCCTCTCCAGGAGGTACGGGCATGTCTAGATACCTAGAAAAGTTGATTCTGGCATAGGGGTAGTCCTCTATCATTGGAATCTATTGTGCCCACTAGTCAAAAAATGTGTCATTGAAGGCCTCTATGCTCTTTCCTCCCCCATGTCGTGGAAACAATGTTGCCCATCTACACACTATTGGGAAGGAGGCCACATTCCCTCACACTGTCTCTCTCAGACTAAGGCTGGGTACCCTCTCAAAGAAGAATGAGCATAGAACTGTAACAAACCTGAATTTCTTATTGCTACGCTCACGACAGTCTGTAAGTTCCCTCTTCATTAAAGTAAGCATGGTCATTCTCCAGTAAAAAGTGTGTGCATCAAGGCACTTCATAACACAGTACATGTGTGCTAGGAAGCCTGGTTGATAGCCATAGATCCAGTGATCCGCCCAATGATCAGTAAGATCACCTTCACTGATAGGTTGGTGATCTTTCTTATGGGCACTTGAAAACATACTTTCTTAGTGCATGCCTCACAGTGCATACTGATATAGTTGACGATGTTGAAGCGCCCATGAGGAAATGTGTGCAAGTTGATGGGTTCCACTCTCCTTGAACGACAAGTCAAGAAGTAAATGTCCTCGGTCGTTGGAGTCAATGACTACCCCTCAAGAATGAATGCCTCTATGTCTGGGTGCCAATAATCCATTAGGGCATTCAGAAGCCTAGAATGTTCCCTCATAAGAGGACCCTACTAGAACTTCCATAGCCCACATTGTTTTAATGTGACAATGGCAACAAGGTCCCCATCAACCAAGATACCAATCTCCTCATGTTCCCTCTCCCTCCAGTGGACATAAATCCTATTACATGACAGATTCAAGGGGGATTTAGCTCTGTCATTTTTCATTTTTCCATGCTTTTGCAGATGTATGCAAGATGACCTTGGAGAGCTCGCGTACATGTACAACCTCCCTTTTTTAAGAGGACACCCCCCCCAAAAAAACTAAAACATTGCAAGAAAGAAGAAGGAAAATGCAAGAGGGATGTGTTTATACTTACTTGGTCTGAGCGGAAGTTCCTTTCATCCTATGAAGCTCCCAAAATCAACTCTTTTAGCAAAGGGTTCATTTTTTCCTTTTGGTTAAATTTCAAATTGCAATTGTGAAAATGAGCTGCCAACTTCTATTTATAGACGTTTTTGGCCCTTTTTTCCACTTTTTTGAACCCTTTTGTCATTTTTTCTAGCTTGAAAATTATTTAATATGATTCTTGAGTTTCTTATTGGTTGTTACGATGCACTTCACATTTGGTTTGCTAAACTTTTTTGGATATGGGTCACTTTTAATGGTCCTTTGGTAAAAGTCATTTTTTCAAACTTTTTGCATATAAGTTAGGATTCAACTACCACTTTCTACATATTGTTGTCTTTCCCTCTTTTCCATAGGATCGATCCCACTGAAGTGAGACATAGAACCATCATTTTTGTTTTATAATTGTCATGATTAGGTGGTAGATCCTACCTCTACATGGATGCCATAGATAGATCCTTATTCCATTTTGGCGTCCATGCTATCTCTAATGACTTTAGGCTTCTGAGTCCTTGCTAGTATAGCCATGATTAAGACATTGAGCCTCATTAATCTACTGCAAAATCAGTCTTGGCCTCACCCTTGGGACTGCCAAAAATGAGCATACTTTGTTGTCTTTCAAGCTCTATTTGAAATCCAAAAGAAATATCCGACGATACTAGATTTATGCTTTTCAATATTGTTTGGATTAAATGAGAAAAGTAACCTCTTGGAGTCTTCTTTAATGCCTTTTCATATTCTCTAAACATGAAAATATTTTTGAGCTATCTTTTTTCACATCACGCTTTCCAAACTAAAAGTTGAAGGCACATTCGTCTTGCAATAGTTTACCCCTTTTTCGGTCTGGATGGTAAATTTTACTAATAAAGGTATACTCTAGGAGATTTGGTCCGCTAGAAGAGTATTCTCAGGTATAGTTTTAACCCTTTTTCGGGCTTGAGGGACTAAATTTATGAAAAAGGAACCCCCACAAAGTCCATAGTTAAGATCTTTTCAGACTCCCTAAAATTGAAAAGATCGTCGAGTGACCTTGTTCCTTCACACTTGTTAAATTGGTCCAGAAGAACATCTAATGGCATGAGTTTACCCCTTTTTCCAGCCTGTGGATTATGGAGGAAAAAGGTACAACTCTGGATATTCATCTCACCAGGAGAGTTCTCCTCTGTAAAGTTTATACTTTTTTAGGATAAGGAGACTAAATCTATAAAAAGGTTGTGAGTCCATAGTTAAGCTCTTTTCAGACTCCTTAAAATTGAAAATATTGTTGAGTGGTCTTGTTTGTGTAACACTCGTTAAAATGGTTTTGAATATACATATTTTTGGTGTTATTTTATCCCTTTTCCGAACTGACTAAACTATTTCCAAAAAAGGTACCCCAGTGGAGTCTTCTTTTACGTTTTTTCAGACTCTCTAAATGTGAAAAAAAACTGTCGATCTTTCCTTCTTTAGGCTCCTAAAAAATACATTGAACGGGGTTTTGATATGTCTTGCTAAGAACATTTGCATCTATGTGTCTTTGGCCTAATGCCGACTCCATGTGGCTCTCAACTGAACCTTTGAAGCATGCTTTATACGCAAGCCTTGTATCACTTTGCCTCTGCGACCTGACATCTTGAGCCATGGAGGAATTTTCCCTGAGTGTCCTTTTCCTACACATGTCTCCTTGCTTTGAGCATTAGTGTGTTCCTTGCGTTTGGAACTAGTATGCTTGTGAAACTAGTTCCTCCTTTGTAACCTATCATTATTTTATTCTTTTTCAATCTCTTTAAAAATTGAAAAAGACAAAAAAATAAAAAAACCCAAAAAGAGGGGATGGAAAATGTTTTTTTTATTTTGGCAGCACAATGAGTCGCCCTTGGAAAAATCACATCCTTTTGTATGTTCGCCAAGATTTGAGATCTAATATGACCTTAGGATTTTTTTCTCGCTACATAGATTTGTGTCCTCCTCTGTTTGGTTACTCTTCCAAACATATGGAGAGTTTATGTTGCCTCCTACATTGTGAAGTTATGTCAATGTCATGCTTCCTGAGTGTGATAATATTTTGTTCTCTTTTCCAAGGGAATTTTCACCCATCCTGAGTCGGTCTTTCTATAGTTTGTCTCTTCCCCTCATGCATGGCCACCCCAAAGTCCAATCAAATCCTTGTTCAAAATCAATGAAATTCTCTACCTGATCATCGAGATCCTCTTGTCTTTTCATGATGAGTCGTTGAAGACGTCTGGGTTGTAAAGTCATACAGTAATATTACACTCCTACCTGAGTTTTGAAGATATTGAATTTGTTTCTCGAGCTCTGAAGGCCTCATCTCCATCTATCATGCGTCACTGGCTTCTTGAAGATGGATACTATACTTGTATATCTTTGATTTTGAGATGTACATCCGTTGTGTATTGATCATGCATACACTTTATATAGTTATATGACATGGATATGAAGTGTATTTGATTGGAATCCATGATTAATTTTGTCCTGAGCATGCGTATGCCCTCCTCAGAGAAACAATTTTTATTTTTGAAGATGGCACCTCCTGAACTTTGGTCCTGGTCTCACTCATTTCATACATTGGTGAATGTTTTTTAATTTATTTCAGCCATATGATTCTCTTATGACCTCACACATTAGGGGGAATCTATTATAACCCTAAATTTATCTACATATGCATACCTAGCATTTGGCCCTCTTACTTGCATTTTTTTCCAAGCCATCACTGAATTGCTCTTCTTAAAAACTCATTTTTTGAAGATGTACACACCCTGCACCAATACTGTCTGTGTACATGTTCTTGTGGAACCACTACAACCCATGTACATATGCATTCTACACCACTACATCCCGCGTATACTTGCAAAAGTTGCAAAAATTAAAAAGTTGCAAGGAATTCATTGAGATTATGGGCTATTGGGTAGTTTCCCAACTAATCTATTGCCTATAACCCATCACCCAACCGAATAAACATCCTTTTCCCATATAAAAGTATGTGTTGGGGTTTCATTCCACATCTAGACATAATAATAGTGAAACTTTTCCCGTTTCACATCCCCTCCTTGCCCCAAGCATTTGCAGCCTTGTTGTGAGAATTTCCTCATAATTCCTCATTTTTCCCTTTTTCCTCCATCATAAACCATTCCATTTCCCAATAAGAAGGTTGAGAGGAGAATGATACATGTAGGTGAACTTGGAGCTTGGTGAAGAGGATCCCGAACTAGGTTCGAGGAGTAGTAGATGACTTTGGTTGTAAGTGATCAATGTATTATCAATAAAATAAGTACTTTTCCTGTCCCAAAACATGATCTGTTGAATGTTTTCATTTGTTTTATGTTTTTATTCTAACATCTAACCCTTATTTATGTATGAAATGCATGCTTTTATTTATTTGTCTCTGAATGCAGGTTGGCCTTGGGAGGGGGTTTGTAGTCAACGAAGTTATCAAGTGCGAGAGGATCAACACCAGATGATGAGTAAAGGTACAATTATCAGATCCTTCTCATTTTTCTTTTCCTGCATAAGTCTAGGGTATGTTTTGGGTAGTTAAAGAAGTAGGAGAATTTTAAATGGTTATTGATCTGCCTACATTGTAAACCCTGGTGTAGCCATAGGGTTTTTTTCCTGCTAGCACTAAGTGTAGCTTTAGCTTCTATATATATGGACTATTTGATGTGAAAGGGGCGCACGGTAAAAAGTATAGATATTTTGATCCTCAATGTAACTTTCTGAATCTAAAGAAATACAAATGTAGAAGTCTTTAATTCCTTAAGAAAACTGTTTTAATGGTGGCAATATGAATAGTGTAATCTTCTTTGTATGTATTCCCTATGTACTTATTTTCATATCCACCTTTCATCTTTTTTAAATTGGTAAATTAGAAGTCCATAATTAATATAATGGTGCTCTAGACTTAATTGATTTAAATTTTGTTTATCTTCTTAACTAAGGTTAGAATTCATCCTTTGTGGTGGTATGATCCTATTGTATGTTTCTTTTCTTCTTTCACCTTATCTGATCAAAATAAACACTAAAGTTCATCACCTTATTTAGCTTTTGTTCCTTTGAGGAGTTCTATCTACCAAACATTGTTTTGTTTGTTTTCATAGGTTGGCTCCATAGCCCTAGAAGTTCTATCTTTTGTCAGCAGACCTTGAAAATTATCTCAAAATTGTAAATCTAGCCATCGATTTAAAGAAACCTGTGTATCAGAGATCAAGTCTTAGCGATATCCCTCTCTAGATTGGAAATGATAGTTTCCATTCTCAAATTTGGTTTGTAGGTTACCTTTGTATATTGTTTCTTCATCCCAACAATTTACTCAACGTTAACATTTTGGTGCCACTGCCAAGGAACATAATTAAAAATTTTCCCTTGGAAATAATGACTGAAAGCTTTAGATTTGATTCCTAAGGGTAACAATGAATCAAACATTTTTTTTTTGGATGAACTATTCTTACCCTGGCGACATCATTTAATAAGATCAATAGGATATTTTTGTTTTTTGAGAAAATAAGAAATATTGGCTCCCAAGAGAATTCATACTAGAAGGAACACTAATCTATAACCTATAGCATCTGTGTCTGATCCTGAGAATTTCTTGCACAAAAGAAAAGAAAAATACAGTCAAATCATTTTATTTCCCACAGAGAAATCTATCTTTACCCAAAGATGGCTGAAAAAGTATCGATGACCTTGTCTTTGATTTAAAATTTGAACAAACCTTATTCATATCTAGATTAGAATCTAAGTTGAATGAAAATGTCTTTGATGAGAAGAAATTACAACCTTTGATTCCCATTGTTCCCATTAAAACTATTCCTATTGAGAATGTCCGCACTCAAACTATTTAGACAACCCAAAATCTTCCTAGAGACATGGCAACCATATTTTCTCCTCTTGCCTTACCTGTCGAGTTGCATGATTTACCCCAAAATTATAATCAAATAAATAGATCATTTGATGTTGAGGAAAATGTATCAGCCCAAAGACACTTATATTGGTTCAATGATTTTTTTGTCCTAGAGGAGTTAGATCATGAGGATGAAAACTCAGGTGGTTCACACAAAGTCTGTCAGGAGAAGTCAAAAAATGGTTTAAATCTCTTCCTGCAGTGAGTATCCCTGATTTTGAAGCTTTTGAAACACTTTTTATTGCAAGATGGGGTGATAAAAATAATCCTCTTTAGTTGCTAACTCAATACAACAACATAAAACTATCACCAATTGAAACACTACAAGAGTTTTCAACTAGATTTATGAAAGTTTATAATTCAATTCCTACAGAAGTAAAACCTCCTCCTACAACTGCCCAACTTTGATATTTTGATTCTTTTGAAAATGACTTTGCCTTGATGTTAATATAAATGAGATACAATACATTAGATGATATGATGAGCAATGCAATTGAAGTAGGGGTAAATTTGATGGCATCAGGGAAGATTAAACATAATCCTGAGAGAGATGTGAATAAGGTCCAAGCAAAAACACAACCTTCAACTTCTCGATCATCAGATGAGAACTTTGATTTGATGATGAAAACAATGGAAAGATTCATGGAAATAGTGTCTTTGGAGAATAAGCCTACCACCAAGGATCAAACTGATTTTTAGCCTAGAAATCAAAATTTTAGAAGAGCTCTAGTTCCACAGATCAGGAAAAGAGACCAGAGAAATCAAGGTGATCAACAAATAAAACCTAATTTCAAAAACAACCTTGTAAATGTAGATTTTGATCAAACAATTGAAGACAACATACATTGTTGTGATGATACAAAAACAAATGTGTTCTTTGTTGGAGAAATTTCTATTTTCGACACACTAGTTCAGTGGGAGTTGACTAACTAGTTCTATTTTAGACTTTCTATTTTCACCATCACTATTATGCATGCATGCATTCCTAAGGAAAGATAATTGTTTGATTTCTTTTCTTAATTATGCAATGTTTTTCCTTATATATGAGTCTATTCCACTCATTTATTGTATCATATTGATCATGATCTATGTATCAATCGCTAGCTCATTGGAGTAGTGTCAATATATTTTCTCATTCTTCCATATTGAATCTCTCTTCTTTTGTTCATAAGATTTGTTTGTATTTGCTTTAGCTATATATCCTGTGCAGGTTTCCATTAAACAATGACATGGTATCAAAGCTATGTTGCTTGGAGCAAGCCAGACAAGCCAAAGAATAAGAAAAATCGAGGTTTCGGAGAGCTAAATCCATGGTTGTACCTTTCAGTAGTTATTCCTCCCAAAATATTATGTTTTCGAGGAAATGAACCCTAATGATAGTAAATAAGCCCATTTTGGAAGTGGGTTTTCAACCATTTGGTGATATTCCTCACCGTTGTCTCAGAAAGTAAGCCATAACATAGCCTCCTAAAACTGATACGAATCTATGGTCGTACCTTTATACAGTGATTTCTCCCCAAAATATTAAGTTTTTAAGGAAATGACTCAATTGAGAAGTAATAAACCCATTTTGGAAGTGGGTTTTCCACCGTTTGGTGATATTCCTCACCGTTTTCTCAAAAAATAAGTCGCAAGATCATCTCTTGAAACTGATACAAATTTTCACTTAAAGTGCCATTTCTGTCGTGATTTCTTAATTTTTCACTTACAAATTGAGAGTAAATTTTTAGGGGTTCTTAAAAACAGTGGGAAAGATTGATATGACAACTATTATACAGTCGAACTTGGTGGTAATCCTCAAAACATACAATTATTTTCATTGGAAGCCCAAGGTGACATTCCAACTCAAAAGAAAAGAACTATATAATTTGATGATGGCAACATAAATAGAACCTACATTAGCGATTGAGAAGATGAGATGGGCGAACCATAAGGATGAGGCCATATGACTACTTCTTGAGTTAATCTCCACTTATTTTTGGTTTCATGTTTCTTCATGCAAGACTCCAAATGAGATCTGGACCACCTTGGAAGGACTCTTTGGAAAGCAAGATGAGATGCAAGGTCATATGCTTGAGGTAGATTTGAATACCTTAGACCCTAAAAGTTTTGATAATATACAAGTTTTTTTACTAAATTTAAATCTTTTCCATCAAGCTTGGGTGAATGTGGTATTGATAAGTCTACACAAGAGAAACAAGTTATTCTAACAATCTTGGCCAAGATAGGACCATAATATGATGTATATGTCCCCAATTTCCATTCTGGCAGATGTCTTTTTGGAACAAATTGGAAAATGCCTACGTTGGCTCAGTTCATCGAGTCTCTTACATAAGAGAAGACAAAACTCATACAGATGGGCCTCATGAAAGATACCAAAGCACATGCACTCACCATGCATGATGGAAAAGGGTCATGCATTCAGAAATCGAAGCAGAAACAAAAGGAGTTATTACATCTAGAGTAAAAAACGGAGGGATATTCCAAGGATTCTTCAGGTTCCAAAGATTCTTCAAATTCCAAAGGGAAGAAGAGGAAGGGAAAGAAATGCACATATTGAAATAAAACGAATCATGAAGAATCCATATGCATGAAGAAGCATATCGATCTTATGACATAGGTACTTCAGAGGAATAACCTTGAAGACTTCATTCCTGAAGGAGCCAAAAAGAAGATGGAAGAAGACCATGTAGCTAAGAAAGGTAATCATCATTCTCTGGTTGCAATTAATTCCTCATCTGATTCATGGATTATAGATTCTGGTGCATCCCATCATATGGCAATGAAAGAGGAAGTTTTCTCTTCCTTGAGTCCATGCTCAAGACCCCCTATTATCATGGGGGGTGATACTTAAGTAGCAGTAGGAGGAGAAGGGAGAGTGGAACTACAGAATGGAATTTTTGAGAATGTTCTACATGTTCCAAAGCTTTCTATGAATCTTCTCTCAGTTTATCAAATCACTTAGAAAGGTAAAAAGATTATATTTACATCAAATTCAGTTTCAGTAATTGACATGCATGACAATTCCATCATTGAAATTACTGAGGTGGATCACAAGTCAAGGTTGTATAAATTCACTAAGTTTTCTGGCGATGACTCCTCTATTCTACTTACACATAAGGAGAGTACTTTGCATGAACCTCCAGTGAAACATGCATATACTCTTATGCTTCCATTAGTTTCAGACATCAGGGATGATTCCATACGCTCAGATTATGTACATGGAAATAAACAGGTAGTACAACCAGATAAGAAGCCAACACTGAAGCTTCAACAGATGCCCAAGAAGGCACGAACCATACTTCAGGAAACAAGAAACCTTGCAGGGAATCCATTGGATTCGAGGATGACTCGATCCTAGCATGAGGATCCTTCTCATGTACTTTTAGCTTCAAAACTTATGATGCCCATGCATTGCTATATGGTTCAATCTACTGATCCAAATAACTACAATAGGGTTGTGGGAAATCCATTATGGCAAGAAACCATACAGAAGGAGTATGACGCACTCCTACAAAACCAGACTCAAAATCTGGTTCCACGTCCACCAAAAAGGAATATTTTTAGGTGCATATGGATCCATAGGATCAAGAAATACAAGGCCTGACAGGTTTCCAAAGGACTTCATCAGATCCATAAATATTTCTACATCTTCACGAAGACTCTCAATGAGCAGAAGTTTTAGAATTTATGGGATCATCTTGCATTGAATAACATAGTTGTCTAGCAGCTGTTATTTTCTTCTTTTGATACATTATCTTTTGAGGGGGGGGAGGGGGTTTCCCATGTGGTTTTCCCTCTTTCCTCACTTTTATTCAGTGTTCATTAGTTGCATTGTACATGAGTACCTAAAATGGCCTAGTAGTTGGGACTCATTTTTTACTCCATAGTGATGTTTAGGGGGGTGTTGGAGAAATTTCTATTTTCGACACACTAGTTTAGTGGGAGTTAATTGACTAGTTATATTTTAGACTTTATATTTTTACCATCACTATTAAGCATGCATGCATTCCTAAGGAAAGCTAACTGCTTGATTTTTTTTCTTAATTATGGAATGTTTTTCCCTATATATGAGTGTATTCCACTCATTCATTGTATCAGATTGATCATGATCTATGCATCAATCATCATATCATTGGAGTAGTGTGAATATATTTTATCATTCTTCCATATTGAATCTCTCTTCTTTTATTGATAAGCTTTGTTTGTACTTGCCTTAGATAGATCTCCTGTGCAAGTTTCCATGAAACACTGACATTCTTAACTAAATAATAACTTGATCAATTTATGGATGAAAATGATAATCTTATGAAGGATCATGATGATATGTTTTCATTGGAAATAGAAGAGTTTAAGAAGGGATATCAAAATGTTATTATGTAGCTTCAGAAACAGTATCACCTTAGATGGAAAAAGGTGCCTGCAAATCCTCCAAAGGAAACTCCTACAAGGGAACTTCAGATAAATACACCTTCTTCAAGCCAACCTAAGAAATATATTCCAGTAAAGGATGTGATGGAGAAAGGAAAATCCAAAGAAGAACCCCCAAAGAAAATACATGAGGCAAGAAAGGAAGCAGTCATCAAAGAGCTAGAAAATGCCCCATCTCCTTTTAATTTTGAAAGTGAAATGGCTAAAATAAAAATCTTATTTCATTTAATGAGATGATTAAGAATGGAGAATATAGAAATCATATCATTAAAATTCTCAAAATGGAAGAAGCCCCTGAGACCTTGAATGTACAAGATGATCACCCTGTTATCCTGTTTGGCCCACATGTGGAGAAGAGTGGTGATATTGATGATGTTCCTCCTTTCTACGTTAGTCTTAAAATTCATGGAATGAATTTACATAATGCCATGTTAGATTCAAGAGAATCACATAATATAATGCCCAATATGGTCATGTGACGCAAACCCCCAACCCTCGGGCCAAGATCCACACAGGATCGCTCCAAACTTTCCCCTAAGTCAAATTGACTCTTCAATCCCTCCTCAGGGAATCCCACACACACACACAATAGTGTTTTCCACAGGTCCTTATAGGTATGCTCACGTGATCAAAAACTAATAATCAACCCAAATTTCCTGACCAACAATATGATCATGCTCTTTTATGAATCGAGACTTCAGATTTCGCAATTTTGTGAGTTTTGTTGTCGAGTTTCCGCTCTCACCCCACCGAAACCTGAAATGTCAAAATGCTTAAATCTTCGGCCGTGTCCTCCTCCACCGTTGTATCGTGTTTTGTGACTATGAGAGTTCTGAAACAATGAACCCCAACCGCTTGTCTTCAAAAATACTGAAATGATGAACCCTGATACATTCCGCAAAAGATTGGCTTCCAATGGAACTTTTCACCAGTTTCGAGTTTCAGACTTCACAACTTCATCAATCCTGATGCAAGGCTTCTAGCTCTTCAACCTCCAAAACCCCGAAATGGTCAACGATAATTGACACTACCTAGCAATGAGTATGCACTACCTATCTTCTCAAATGTCCTTAGTTCTTGACATGGATTCTTGCCACCTATCACTCTTCCAGGCTTTCGGGACTTGAACAAGCCTTTGATTGTCGTTCTCTCACCACTTCAAAATCCTGAATTTTGAAATGGTGCCTTCTATGGAATCAATGACCAATAGCCTCCCTTTATATCTGATGGTCCATGTTATTTCGGGCTTCTGGGTATTGGGAGTTTGAAACTCTCGATCCCAAACCACTTTCTTCTCAGGTTCCCCAACCCCGAAACACCGAAATGTCGAAACGCCACTTCACAATATTTCACGTTTTGCAAATCCAAAGTTTTTCAATGCAAAGGCCCCTGGCTCCTTGTCATCATGATTTCCAGTATTCTAAATCCTGAATTACCGAAATCCCAAAATTCTTCACTTAACAATTATTTTTGTGATTCAAGAGTTAGAGTGACCAAGGATTTTGCCTTACACTCCGGACTTACAAACTCCGAATCACCGAAATGATCTGATGGCTCAAAACAAATCATGATCAATGGTCCATGTTGATTCCTGATACCAAAGCGATGGGTTCATCCTCCCCTATCCACCTTGCATCTTCTCTGAATCATTTAGTCCTCGCAACTTCGAGAGTTCTTCTCGGAGAATTATGACTGCTCGGTTCCTCCTTGACAACTTCTGCGAAATGAACCATTGTTCCTCATCTGAACCTGGCTTCTGTAAAGCAACTTCGCTCCATCTCTCTTTTAACACTTCGAAGACACTAACCCTCCTGAGCTTTCACTTGCAAACTTGAGTCCTAAAAGGACTCCTGAACACACTCCTTGAGGCGATATTTCAAATACTTCTAAGTATTTGATTCGTCGACTCTGTGCACCTTTTGCAACAACAGTCTTTCACTCTTCAACCTTAGTTGATAAGTTTAAGGCCTTGACTAGCCTACGCACACCCTGCACATATTCTGTGCTCCACCTGCACTTCTGCTAGAATGAGAACAACGGTATCTCTCCTGATCTTTTTGAGATAAAACTCATATCCTTTGTCAATGCACAACTTGCAGACGTTTCGCTGCACTCCTTGCAGGAACTTCTCTCAGGAAGAGAAATAATTGAAACTCATTCTCTCTCTCTCTTAGAATTCAAACATTCAATATGAAATCATACCTACACAGCATAACCTCATAAAAAATTCATAACAGAGAGAACAAAACAACCATAAGCATGTCATTCACCATGTATAAATAAAAAACATCATAACACCATGAAATTTGATTCAAAGATTCTTATATTAATTCAAGCTCCTATACATGGGTTTTTCTTTACAACTCTTTGCTACAGCTCTATGCTAATGTTCTAATGAATATCATAATAGAAAGATGAGGGTGTCTATATATGTTTTCCCTCCTGCTCTTCTAAACTATCTAATCTACAATTCAAACCTACCTACTTTCATTAACTGGGCTTAAATGCCTTTCACATGGACAAATGAGAGAAAATTTCTCATGATCTGTTTACAATAGCCAGATATAAATGCAAGTACACTTCTAGTTACTACATTAATATCTGCTTCTTAATCTTTCAAAAAAAATTCAAAATGTGTAAAATGTGTGTTGCGCTTTTCCCAGCTGGCTGCTTATGATGCTCCTGCATCATACTCCCTCGCTTGAAAATTTTCATGAACTCTTGTTGATGAGCTCTTGCATGTTCTGACCATGCTTCTGAATTTCTGCTTCATCTTCCCAACTGGCATATTCAACTGGAAGTCCTTTCCACTTGACCAAGTATTCAAAATACTCTTTTCTCCTGGTCTTCCTGCCGACTCTCTTGTCAATTATACTTTCCATCTGTGGCTTTTCAGCTACGGTCATTTGTTTGGTCCACTGAACCTCTATCTGTTCATCCTCTGCTCCTGTTTCTTCAACTCTATAAGGGTACAAATCCACAACATTGAATATCGATTAAATTCTGATCTCATCGGGTAATTCAATCTCATATGAATTTGCCCCAAATTTATTTATGACCTTGCATGGTCCAATATTTTTCATCTTTAGTTTGTTATATGTTCCCCTTGGGAACATTTCCTTCCTCAGATGCACAAGAATCAAATCACCAACTTCAAATTGAAGTTATCACCTATGTTGATCTGCTCTCTGCTTGTATTCTTGATTTGAACTCTGCAATCACTCCTTAATTTGGATGTGAATCTCCTTCATGCTTCTACAAAGTCCTATGCACTAGCACTCCTGAATTCATTTGGTTCTGAATCTTTCAATTCAGAAACTCCCCTTGGCTACATTCCATATACAATATAGAATGGACTCTTCCATGTGCTTCTATTGAGTGAATCATTGTAAGAAAATTATGTCCGTGGTAGAATGTGATCCCACTGACTATGTTGTTCAGTCACTAAGCTCCTCAACAAATCTCCCAAGCTCTTGTTCAAAACTTTTGTCTTCCCATCTGTTTGAGGATGATATGCTGAGCTAAAAGAGAAACTTGTCCCCATCTTTTTCCACAAAGTCCTCCAAAAATTTCCAATGAACTTGGTATCCCAATCAGAAACAATACTCCTTGGCAAGTCGTGAATTCTGACGACTTATTTGAAAAATAGGTTTGCAATATGAGTTGCGTCGCTGGATTTCTGGCATGGTATGAAATGTGCCATCTTTGAAAATCTGTCGACTACCACAAATATTGAATTACATCCTCTTTGTGTTCTTGTTAGTCCCAATATAAAATCCATGCTCACTGTGTCCCACAGCCTCTCAGGTATGGGTAATGGATGGTATAACCCTGTGTTCTTCCTTTTCCCTTTTGTGTGTTTTCAAATCCTGCATCTGTCCAAATATTTCTTAACATCTGTCCTCATCCCTAGCCAAAAATATGAGCCATTCAACTTTGAGAACTTTTTATCATGACCGAAGTGTCTGGCCAATCCTCCACAGTGTTTTTCCTTCAACAGGTTCTCCCTCATGGAGCATTTTGGAGTACATAGTTGATTGCCCCTGAATAATAATCCATCTTGGATCATATATTCGGTCCATTGGCTTCTGTCCCTGAGAATTGGATTCTCATATGCCTCATACACTTCCTTAAAATCCGGTTCATCCCTATACATTTATTTGAGGTTATCAAAACCCAAAGTCTTGACTTTGAATTCCTACATAAGCAAACATTTCCTGCTCAAAGCATCAACAACTTTGTTAGTAGTTCCAGAAATATGCTTGATTAAAATAGTAAAATTCCACATGAATTCAACCCATTTAACATGTTGTTGGTTCAGCTTCTCCTATCGAGTCATGAATTGTAAAGCATGATTATCACTGTACAAAACAAACTCTTTAGGAACCAAATAATGTCTCCATTTCTTCAGTGCTTGTATGACTTCATAAAATTCTTTGTCAGATGTTGAGTACTTGATCTTCGCTTCATTTAGTTTCTCACTAAAATATGCGATCGACCTATCATCTTGGCTCAATACTGCTCCAAATGCAAATCCACTTGCGTCACACTTGACCTGGAATGTCTTGCTAAAATCTAGCAAAACCATAATTGGTTGCCCCATGATCTTCTTCTTCAGCAGGTTGAAGCTCTTCTCTTCTTCTTCTATCCAATGAAAAGATTTGTGTCTTTTCTTCACCGTATCCATCATTGGTGTGAGAATTCCACAGAATTTTCAGATGAATTTCCCGTAGAAACTTGTCAAACCATGGAAGCTTTGAACTTCAAACACATTTTTCGAAGATGGCCAATTCTTAATCACATTTACCTTTTTGGGATCCATCTTCAACTCATTCATAGAGATAACAAAACCCAAATAAATGAGTTTTGTCCATTTCTTCATATTAATCAACAATTTCTCTTTCTATAATCTCCTCATCACTGCAGCTAAATGCTTTAAGTGTTCTTCTTATGTCTTGCTGAAAATTAATATATCATCAAGATATACAATGACGAATTTCCCAATGAAATCCTTCAGGACTTCATTCATCAACCTCATGAAAGTACTGGGTGAATTTTTTAATCCAAATGGCATGAAAAGACATTCATACAACCCCTCATTCATCTTGAATGTTGTCTTCCATTCATCACCTTCTCTCATTCGAATCTGATGATACCCGCTTTTCAAATCAATTTTTGAAAAAAATATTGCTCCACTCAAGCAATCCATCAAGTCATCCATCATTGGCAATGGAAATTTGTATCTGATGGTAATCTTATTGATTTCCCTTGAGTCTGTACACATTCTCTATCATCCATCTTTCTTTAGGCCGAGCACTGTTGGAACAACGCATGGACTCAAGATTTCTCTAATCAATCCTTTGTCCATTAAGTCCCATACCTATCTCTTAACTTCTTCATTTTCCTATGGCATCAATCTATACACGGCTTTGTTTGGTAAACTAGCTCCAGATATAAGATTGATGTGATGGATTATACTCCTGATAGGTGGCAATGAACAAGGTAGTTTATCCACTACTATATCAGCAAATTCTTCCAGCAACACCTGGATTTCTTCTAGTAAATCATCTATCCTCGTACTAGTCAAAACAATTCTAGGCTTCCTGACCACAATAAATTGTGTGTATTCCTTCTTATTAACCTCACTAAGAAGTTCCTTCCCACTCATGAGAAGTACAATGTTCCTCATTTTTGTTTTCACCTCTTTATCCTTAATCGGCAGCAACATGTGAGTCCTACCATTCTTCTCTAGGGTTTACTTGTTCTTTCTCCCATCATGAATCATGTTAATGTCATATTGCCATGGTCTACCTAGCAATAGATGACAAACATCCATGGGAATGACATCACATAATATTTCATCCTTATATCCTCCTATTGTAAATTCAACTAAACATTGTTTAGTAACATTTACCTGATGTCTTTTTCGTAGCCACAAAACTCTGTATGGGCTTGGATGTACAACAGTCTCCAGCTCCATATTTTCTACCATCTCTATAGATACGAGATTTTCTATGCTACTGCTATCCACTATAACTTTGCATACCCTGTCTTTGGTTTTGCAAGCAGTCCAAAACAGACTGTTTCTTTGGGCTGGGTTCTCTGCCTCCTTCTCTGACTTCAAGAGAACTTTACTCATCATTAAGGATCTTCCACCCTCAACATCTTTTGTCTCCACATTCCATCCTTGAGCTTCAGAAATATGATTTTCACCACCATCTTTCTTCTTATTTGGACACTCATAGGATTTATGTCTAATTTTCCCATAGACAAAGCACTTTACTTCATTGTCTCTACCTCTTCCTCTTCCTCTAGCTCAAGGAAAAGTATTTCTATTTGCATACTTGCCTCTCTGTGAGCTTCTCCCTCTCTCATGTTGAGTTTGAGGTTTCTTCCCTTCTTCTTTAGATTTATGAGTTCTGTCTTGGGCAATTGTTTTGCCTCTGGCTTGACTTCTACATTGGCCTCTTTGACCTTGTTTTCATCTCAGCTTCTCTTCAGCTTTCAGATCTATCTGATAAGAATCTTCTACATTTCAAATGATCATCATGCTCATCTCATCTTGGATGTCATAACACAGACCATTCATGTACCTGACAACTTTTTCATCATCGCTTTCCCAATGACCTGCTCTGATGCTTATCTTGTGGAACTCTTCAGTGTATTCTTTCACTGACATCAGCTTATGTCTCAAATTCTACATCCTCCAAAACAGAGTGATTTGATAACCCTTGGGTATAAATTTGGCTTTCATATTTTCAACCATTCTATTCTAGCTCTTGATTTTACGCTTTCCCTTGTAGCGTCTGTCAGCCTGCAGTTCATCCCACAATAGTGTTGCATTCCCTTTAAGTCTGGTAACGACATGTTTTACCTTATTTTCTTCCTCGACATCCTTATAGTCAAAGTATTTATCTAGAGCTCTAATCCAGTCTAGAATATCTTCAACATCCAGGTTTCCCTCATACACTGGAATGTCTATTTTTGCTCTAGCACCTATCCTTGCAACAACCTTGAATAGGCATTCATCTGCAGCATCTTCGAATGCAATTTCTTCTCCTTCGGTTCTAGCTTCATTTTCACTGTTATTCTTCCTGATTTCCTGAGCGTCAACTATGCACCTCTGTGCTGTCTCCATGGCATCAAGCCTAGCACCTAATTCATGCATTTCCCTTTCCACGGTTGGATCAAGAATTGGCATTGGCCTGTCTCTTCTTCTCAGCGTCATGGATATAAAATGTTCTTCTTTTCTCTACTACATAAATAAAAGAACTTGTTTTGAGCTCTAATACCACTTGACACAAACCTCCGACCCTCTAGCAAAGATTCTCATAGGATAGCTCCAAATCTTCCCCTAAGTCAAATTGACTCTTCAATCTCTCCTCAGGGAATCCCACACACACACACAACAATGTTCTCTACAGGTCCTTATAGCTATGCCTGCATGATCAAACACTAGGCGTCAACCCAAATATCCTAACCAACAATATGATCGTGCTATTTTCCAAATCGGGACTTCAAATTTCACGATTTCATGATTTCTGTTGTCGAGTTTCCACTCTCACCCCACTGAAACCTAAAATTCCAAAATGCCAAAATCTTCGGTCGCGTCCTCCTCCATAGATGTAGCACATTTCGTGACTCTAGGAGTTATGGAACAAAGAACCCCGACTACTTGTCTTCGAAAATACCGAAATTCCGAACCCCGATGTGTTCAGCAAAAGACTAGCTTCCAACAAAACTTTTCGCAGGTTCGAAGTTTCAGACTTCGCGAATCCTGATGCAAGGATTCTGGCTCTTCAACCTCCAAATCCCCAAAATGGTCAATGGTAATTGACACTACCTGGCAATGAGTATGCGCCACCTATATTCTGAACTTTCCTTAGTTTTTGACATGGATTCCTACCACCTATCACTCTTCCCGGCTTTCGGGACTTGAACAAGCCTTCGATTGTCGTTCCCTCACCACTTCGCAATCCTGAATTTTGAAATGGCGCCTTCTATGGAATCAATGGCTAATAGCCTCCCTTTAGATCCGATGGCCCATATTATTTCGAGCTTCCAGGTACTAGGAGTTTGAAACTCTCGATCCCAAACCACTGTTTTCTCGGGTTCCCGAACCCCGAAACACTGAAATTCTAAAATGCCACTTCACAATATTTCGCATTTCGCAACTCTAGGATTTTTCAATGCAAAGGCCCCTGGCTCCTTCTCATCAGGATTTCTGGTATTCCAAATCTTGAATTACCGAAATCCTGAAATTCTTCACTTAACAATTCTTTTCATGATTCGTAAGTTAGAGTGACCAAGGATTTTGGCTTACACTCTGGACTTTGATGCAGGAGCATCGCCCACATCAAGCGAGCCAATGCGGAAGTGAGAGACAGCTGGACAAGCCAACACAAATTTTGAAATCACTTTGGAAGTTGTTGCGCCACCTTAAATGAAGCCATTAAGATGAGGTGCACTTGTATAATGTCAACGGACCTTGAGACTTGCATTTAATGTAGTTAATGCAAGTAGATAAAAATTTAATTCTAGATTAGACTGTTTGAGAACACAAGAGGGAAACGAGATATAGACACCCTCATTGTGTATTGTAACATTATGGAAGATTGAATTTGGGAAGAAGAGCATAGCGCATGTAGAGAGCTGTGTAAGAACACCCATGTACAAATATTTGGATCAATAGAAAGAGTTTGATTTCAAATTCATGGTTTATGTTGTTCTCCGTGTATTGATGTTGAATGATATGCTCAAGAATGTTTTCTTCCTATTATACATTTTCTTTATATGCTGTGTATGTGATTTCATGCTTTGAGTTTGAAGTCTGAAAGGGGGAAGGAACGAGTTTCAATTGTTTCTCTATCTGAACAAGATTTCCTGCAAGGAGTGCAATCGAAGTGTCCGCAAGGAGTGCGTTGACAGAGGGTTCAAATAGAGTTTCTTTTGTTCTCATTCTCTCAAAAGTGCAGTTGGCATAGGAGTCGTAAAAGGAGTGCGCAGGCCGAGTGAAGTTCAAGGTTGTGAACCTGAGAAAGAGTTGAAAGACTGTTGTTGCAGGTGTGCGCAGAGTTGAAAGAATTCAAGTACTTGAGGTGTTTAACGGTTGCCGCAAGGAGTGCGAGAAAAAGGTTTCTTTCTGAAGGACTTGAAGCTGGGGAAAATATCGAGAAGTATAGAACCTTCGAGTTATCACAAGAGAAATCATAGGAAGCTTGTGCTAGGAAGTGTTTGAGCAGGTGTTGCAAGTTTTCACGTAGGTGGACGAGTTCCATGAAGGAACACTTAATCATTCGAAGGAATCGCCAAGGATGGGTGGGGGGTTGGTATTCTCCGAGGAGGATTCGCGACATCCCGTGAGTCATCAGATCTCAAGGAGACACAGGGGAGATACTGCAGGTCTTGAAAGAGAAGTTAAAATCTTAGGAGGGGTAGGACCGTTGATCCAAGCCATAGAGGCCGTAGGATCTACACGTGGAATCCCATATCAGAGTTTCGTGGGTGAAAATCCCGTGAATATTGCAATAGAAATCGAGAAACCGCGAAACACGATATCCCAATGGATAAGGAATAGGGTGGGGCCACAAGGGTCAGTAGGTAGACAGGTGGCATGCCTTATCAGGGTTTCTCAGTGAGAAGTCCCGAAACATTGACATTAGGATTTGTGATCCGGCGAAGTCCGAAATCCCAATAGAGGTGATGGGGTGTAGAAAATCAAACTGGTGCGTGTCGGAGTTTCGGCGTATCGGGGATACAAATTACTCGACATCGCGAATACCGAAATTGTGATAGAGGAAATCCCAATAGGAAAAGGTCAGCATTGACTGTCATCGGATATTGGGGATTCGAGTGTCGAATGTTCAACCACTGACCTCGCAAAGTCGCGAAGTCGGATCTCTCAATTGTAAAGAGGAGATTCTATGGAGAGTGTGTTGTGGGTGCATAATTCCCGATAGGGAATTAGAAGATCCTTAGAGTTCTTTGGGCCAGTTGAGAAGAGAATATCATGTGAGCAGACGTGCTAGCGAGCGTGACTGCGTTAGGTTTGGTATCAGAGCACAAAAAGGTTCTTTTCTTTCTGTAGCAGAGAAGAGAATTCACCATGCCACCCAGGAGAAGGGATGTGCAAACACCCAATCCAGAGGATAGGGAAATGTCGAGGAGAAGAGGCAGGCAAATGACAGATCCGGTCATGGAGAGAGAGATGCGTGATCTCCGAGCTAGACTCAAAGACATGGAGACAACGCAAAGATGCACAGCCAATGCAAGGTATCTCATTGATTCTGAAAGTGAAATTGAGGCTGAACGCGAGGAAGAAGTTGCAGCCAAAGATGCATCAAATGAGTGTTTAGTCAGAGCTATTGCTAGGATGGGTGCAAGAGCAAAGATGGACATTCCAGTTTATGAGGGAAAGTTGGATGCAGAGGAGCTTCTAGACTGGATTAGAGCTCTTGACACATACTTCGACTACAAAGATGTCGAGGAAGACAAGAAAGTAAAGCATGTTGTCACTAGATTGAAGGGACATGCAGCATTGTGGTGGGATGAACTACAAGCTAACAGACGCTGCAAGGGCAAGAAAAAGATCAAGAGTTGGGATCGAATGATCACAAAGATGAAGGCGAATTTCATCCCCAGAGACTATCAAATCACTCTGTTCAGGAGAATGAAGAAATTGAGATAGAAGCTGATGACAGTGAAAGAATACATTGAGGAATTCTATTAACTGAACATCAAGGCAGGTCATCGGGAGAGCGATGATGAAAAAGTTGCCAGATACATGAATGGCCTGAGATATGATATCCAGGATGAGATGAGCATGGTAACCATCCAAACGGTCGAAGATGCTTATCAGATGGCTCTGAAATCTGAGGAGAAGCTGAGCTGAAAGTAGAGTCAAAGAGGCTGAGGTAGAAGTCAACCCAGAGGCAAATAATTTTCCCAAGACAAATACTAGAAGCCCAAGGAGGACTGGAAGAAACGTTAAGATAGAACTGAGAGAGGTGGAACCTCACAGCGAGGGAAATATGTTGAACAGAGAGGGCAACATACTGAGCAGAGAGGAGATTATGCTGACAACAATACTTTTCCTCGTACAAGAGGTAGAGGAAGGGGAAGAGGTGGAGTAATCACATGCTTCACATGTGGAAAGAATGGGCACAGGTCTTATGAGTGTCCATATAAAAAGAAGGAAATTGGAGAAGCTCACATCGCCGAAGGATAGAGGTGGGATGCTTAGGTAGAAGATGCTAAAGGCGAAAGATCGTTGATGATGCGAAAAGTCCTTTTGACACCAGAGAAGGAGGTGGAGAATTCATCCCAAAGAACCAGACTTTTCTAGACTGCTTGCAAGACCAAGGACAGGGTATGCAAGGTCATTGTAGAGAGTGGTAGCATGGATAATCTCGTATCTACAAAGATGGTAGAGAATTTGGAGCTGGAGACGACTAATCATCCAAGCCCATACAGAGTTTCATGGCTATAGAAAGGACACCAGGTAACTGTCACTAAACAATGTTTAGTTGAATTCAAGATAGGAGGATATAATGATAAGATCTTATGTGATGTCATTCCTATGGATGTTTGTCAACTATTGCTGGGTAGACCATGGCAATATGAAAGAAATGTGATTCATGATGGGAGAATGAACACATACACCCTGGAGAAGAATGGGAGGACACACATGTTTCTTTTGATCAAGGATAAGGAGGTGAAGCCAGAAGTAAGAAACACTATACTTCTCATGAGTGGGAAGGAACTTCTTACAGAGGGTAAGAAGAAGGAGGATCCACAATTCATTGTGGTCAGAAAACCGAGGATTGTTTTGACTAGCACAAGAGTAGATGATTTACCAGAAGAAGTTCAGGAACTACTGGAAGAGTTCGCTGACATAGTAGTAGACAAACTACCTCATTCATTTCCACCGATTAGAAGTGTGAGTCATCAAATTTATCTCATACCAGGAGCCAGTTTTTCGAACAAAGCCGCATACAGACTGACGCCGCAAGAGAATGAAGAGGTCAAGAGGCAAGTCCAGGATTTGTTGGACAAAGGTTTAGTCAAGGAAAGCTTGAGTCCATGTGTTGTTCCAACATTACTCAGTTCGAAGAAAGACGGAGGCTGGAGGATGTGTACTAACTCAAGGGAAATCAACAAGATAACCATTAGGTACAAATTTCCATTGCCGAGGATGGATGGTCTGATGGATTGCTTGAGTGGAGCAAAGTATTTTTCAAAGATTGATTTAAAAAGTGGTTATCATCAAATCTGCATGAGAGAAGGTGATGAGTGGAAGACAACATTCAAAACAAATGAAGGGTTGTATGAATGGCTTGTTATGCCGTTTGGCTTAACAAATGTGCCAATTACCTTCATGAGGTTGATGAACGAAGTCCTGAAGGAGTTCATCGGGAAATTTGTCATTGTGTATTTGGATGACATACTGGTTTACAGTAAAACAGTGGAAGAGCATCTGAAGCATTTGGCTACAGTGATGCGGAGGTTACAACAAGAGAAGTTGTTGATAAATATGAAGAAGTCCTCATTCGTGAAGACAGAGCTCATTTACTTAGGGTTTGTTATTTTGGAAAATGAGTTAAGGATGGATCCAGATAAGGTGGAATTGATCAAGAATTGGCCATCACCAAGGAACATATTTGAGGTGAGAAGTTTTCACGGATTGGCTAGTTTCTATCGAAAATTCATCAGGATATTCAGTGGAATTAGTACAACAATGATGGACACAGTGAAGAAAAGACACAAATATTCTCACTGGACTGAAGAGGCCAAGAAGAGATTCAATCTGTTGAAGAGGAAGATCATGGAACAACCGGTTTTGGTGTTGTCGGATTTCCGAAAGACATTTCAGGTGAAATGCGATGCAAGCGGATTTGCAATTGGGGCAGTCTTGAGTCAAGAAGACAGGTCAATAGCATATTTCAGCAAGAAGCTGAATGAAGAGAAAGTGAATTACTCCACTTATGATAAGGAGTTTTACGCTATCATAGAGGTATTGAAGAAATGGAGGCATTACTTGATCCTGAAAGAGTTTGTCTTATACAGTGACAATCATGCATTGCAGTTTGTGACTCAACAGGAAAAGTTGAATCAAAAACATGTAAAATGGGTTGAGTATATGCAGAATTTCACTTTTGTGATAAAACATATTTATGGTACTTCTAACAAAGTTGTTGATGCTTTGAGCAGGAAGTGTTTGTTGTTGCAGGAGTTCAGAGTCAAAACGTTAGGTTTTGATGATCTCAGGAACATGTACGTTGATGATCAAGATTTTAAAGAAGCGTATGAAGCAGCTGAGAATCCATTTCTCAGAGATAGAAGCCCTTGGACAGACTATATGATCTAGGAAGGATTATTGTTTAGAGGCAATCAACTGTGTATTCTAAAATGCTCCATGAGGAAGAACTTGTTGAAGGAGAAACATAGTGGAGGATTGGCAAGGCACTTTGGCCACGAAAAAACATTCACGAAGATGAATGAGGCATATTTTTGGCTGGGAATGCGAGAATATGTCAAGAGATTCATGGACAGATGCAGGATTTGCTAGCATTTGAAGGGGAGAAAGCAAAATGAAGGGTTTTATCAGCCATTGCCCATACCTGAAAGGCCGTGGGATGAAATTAGCATGGATTTTGTATTGGGGTTGCCAAGAACACAAAGAGGTTATGATTCAATCTTTGTGGTGGTGGATAGATTTTCCAAAGTGGCACACTTCATTCCATGTCAGAAGACCAGTGCCGCAACTCACATTGCGAACCTGTTTTTCAAAGAGGTCATTCAACTTCATGGGTTGCCAAGAAGCATAGTTTCGGATCGAGACACTAAATTCATAAGGAATTTTTGGAGGACCTTATGGAAGAAGCTGGGAACTAACTTGCTGTATAGTTCATCTTATCATCCTCAGATGGATGGACAGACAGAGGTCAAAAACAAGAGTCTGGGAGACTTGTTGAGGAGCTTGGTGACAGGGCACCATAGCCAGTGGGACAGTATATTGTCGCAGGCAGAGTTTGCGTATAATGACTCAGTCAACAGAAGCACAGAGTAGAGTCCATTTCAAGTTTTCTATGGCATGCAGTCGAGAGGAATTTATGAACTGAGGGATTCATAACAGACTACGACTAGGAGCGCTAGTGAAGAAGAATTCACAGAGGTGATGAAGGAACTTCACAGTCAGGAGTATAAGCGTAGAGCAGATCATCATAGAAGACAACTTCAGTTCGAAGTTGGTGACTTGGTTCTGGCACATTTGAGAAAGGAAAGGTTCCCAAGAGGAATGTATAATAAGTTGAAAATGAAGAAAATAGGGCCATGCAAGGTCTTGAAGAAATTTGGGGCAAATGCCTACAAGATTGAATTACCCGATGGGATAGAAATTTCTCCGATATTCAATATCTTGGATTTGTACCCATATAGAGCTAAGGAAGTAGGAACTAGAAGTGAGCAACCAATGATCCAGTGGACAAAGAAGATGCCAGTTGTTGATAAGCCACATATGGAGTGCATACTAGACAAAAGAATAAGCAAGAGGACCAAGTGAAAACAATACTTTGAGTATCTGGTCAAGTGGAAGAACCATCCAGTTGAAGATGCCAGCTGGGAAATTGAAGCAGAGATACAGAAGCATGGACAGACTGTGCATGAGCTCATGGATAGGAGCCCATGAAAATTTTCAAGTGAGAGAGTATGATGCAGGAGCATCGCCCACATCAAGCGAGCCAGCGCGGAAGCAAGAGACAGCTAGAAAAGCGAACACAAATTTTGAAATCACTTTGGAAGTTGTTGCACCACCTTAAATGAATCCATTAAGATGAGGTGCACTTGTATAATGTCAATGGAACTTGAGCCTTTAGCTCTCGTCCTTAGTAGGTAGAAGGAATTTAAAGTAGTTAATGCAAGTAGATAGAAATTAAATTCTAGATTAGACTGTTTGAGAACGCAAGAGGGAAACGGGATATAGACACCCTCATTGTGTATTGTAACATTATGGAAGATTGAATTCAGGAAGAAGAGCATAGAGAATGCAGAGAGTTGTGTAAGAACACCCATGTACAGATATTTGTATTAATAGAAAGAGGTTGATTTCAAATTCATGGTTTGTGTTGTTCTCTATGTATTGATGCTGAATGAGATGCTCATGAATGTTTGCTTCCTGTTATACATTTTCTTTATATGTTGTGTATGTGATTTCATGCTTTGATTTTGAAGTCTGAAAGGGGGAAGGAATGAGTTTCAATTGTTTCTCTATCTGAACAAGAGTTCCTGCAAGGAGTGAAGTCGAAGTGTCCACAAGGAGTGCGTTGACAGAGGGTTCAGATAGAGTTTCTTTTGTTCTCATTCTCTCAAAAGTGCAGTTGGCATAGGAGTCGTGCAAGGAGTGCATAGGCCGAGTGAAGTTCAGGGTTGTGAACCTGAGCAAGAGCTGAAGGACTGTTGTTCCAGGTGTGCACAGACTCGAAAGAATTCAAGTACTTGAGGTGTTTGACGGTTTCCACAAGGAGTGTGAGCAAAAGGTTTTTTTCTGAAGGACTTGAATCTGGGGAAAATCTCAGGAGGTATATAACCTTCGAGTAATCACAAGAGAAAGCACAGGGAGCTTGTGCTGGGAAGTGTTTGAGCAGGCATTGCAAGTTTGCACGCAGGTGGATGAGTTCCGCGGAGGAACACTTAATCATTCGCAGGAATCACCAAGGACGGACGGGTGGTTGGTATTCTCCGAGGAGGATTCACGACATCCCGTGAGTCATTAGATCTCAAGGAGGCATAGGGGAGATACTGCAGGTCTTCATAGAGAGGTTAAAAGCTCAGGAGGGGTAGGACCATTGATCCGAGACATAGAGGTCGTAGGATCTACACATGGAATCCCATATCGGAGTTTCGTGGGTGAAAATCCCATGAATTTGCAACAGAAATCACGAAACCGTGAAATGCGATATCTTGATGGCTAAGGAATAGGGTGTGGCCACAAGGGTCAGCAGGTAGACAGGTGGCACGCCTTATCATGGTTTTGCAGTGAGAAGTCTCGAAACATTGACATCAAGATTCGCGATCCCGCGAAGTTTGAAATCCTGATAGAGGTGAGGGGGTGTAGAAAATCAAACTCGTGCATGTCGGAGTTTCGGCGTATCGGGCATCGGGAATCAGGGATACAAATTACTTTACATCGCAAATGCCAAAATCGTGATAGAGGAAATCCTGATAGGAAAAGGTCAGCGTTAACTGTCATGGGATATCCGGGATTCGAGGGTCGAATCTTCGACGACTAACCTCGCGAAGTCGCGAAGTCCGATCTCTCGATTGTAAAGAGGAGATTCTATGGAGAGTGTGATGTGGGTGTAAAATTCCTGATAGTGTTTATGGATAAATCCGTAAGTGCGGACACAAACCGATCTCCCTAGATCCACTGGATCTAGAACAAAACATGACAGAATAGGACGCTTTCCTTAAGTTTTAAATATTGAATTTACTAAGAGGCAAGAATAAGTAACATACCTTATAATCGCTTCCTATAGTCTTTGTTGCTCCCGCTTCGCTCCATTTCTCTCATGCGGTCAATATCAAAACAACACAAACCAACCAAAGTGATAGCAATAGCATAAACTCAATATAAACCTATGTATGTGATCAAGGAATCATACAATAAAACACAACAAGCTTTATAGGAAAGAATCATATTACTGTATCATATTAAATGTGAAAGAGAGATTACAACCATTGCCTTGGTGTCGTAAGGTCCCTTCCAACTGTCCTTCGTTCCCCACACACTTCTTGCTCCAAGGATTCTAAAACCATAGATCTGATAGCTACTCACAATCTATCTTGACAAAGCAAATCTCAAAGCTCAAGCTAACCAAGCTCACCAAAGCTCACCAAAGCTAAATTTCTCCATGAGAACACTTCTCCTTTTATAAGTTGAAGAAGATAAGGTGAGGAGGTTAGGATGATCCCACTAAATCATGAAAGCAAGTAAGATCCAAACCGTTCGGATACCACCTCACCCAAGAAGCTTCTCCTTCTAGAAAATTCGAAAAACCATACGTTTTTCCCACGTGCTGGAATGTCCGCACCCTAGCTATATAGCAACCTGCGGAAAGTTTGCACCCTGGCTATATAGCAACCTGCGGAAATTTGTCATTTCCGCACCCTGCCTATATAGCAACCTGCGGAAAATTTTTTTTATAAGGTTTTTACATAGGAAAATGCAACTTATTTTCTCAGGAAAAGTTCTTCTTCCTTCTCTCTTCAGGAACTCAGGCCAC
>CBVK0100097195.1:0-33879 GCA_900067695.1 Picea abies
TATAAGAGACAGCTCTTTCCCTACACGACGCTCTTCCGGTCTTAGCTGATATTTTGATGGTGGTTAAACAATTCGTGACTTGTGAGGGTCGGTATGGACTAGTTTTTCTTTATCACCTTCTACTGTTAATGAATTTCATGGGTTATCCATTGAATATGCCATTTTATTTCCAACGTAGTCTTTATAAAATGGCTAAGAGATTTAAATGAGATAAGGTCGACAGTAGCTTGTTCCACCACAACCTGATCAGATTCATCGTTGTTCATCATTTGAATCTCCACGGTGATAGTTGGCAAGCTTTCCTTTGTCGAAATGGTTTTGTCGATTCAGAACCTGTCCAAATTGACAAGCCTGTGGTCAGCGAAATGAAGGTCAGGCCACCCATGCCTTTCCATGCTCTGCTACCCTCGCCCAAACCCTTGGTCAACCCTGATATCGACCTACCCGACGTTGTAGCAGATAAGGTTGAGGCTATAAAAAAGCTTGTGACTAAAAAGGTTAAAGGTAACCCTATTGTCGACAGCAAAGGTAAGAAGAATGCTTGACTTATATCGAGACTTGCTAGGAATAAGACTAAACCAAATGCTGAGCAGAAGCCCATAGTCCTCAGTGAAGACTCAGACTCTGATGTCGAGTGCTTCCTAGCTAGTGAGTATCCTTATTCCCAAGGTCTGTGCTCTGAGCCACCCTATGATTTCGTCTCTAATTTTTCCCCGTGCTTAAAAGACAATCCTAGATACCCAAGGATCAAGCTACCTAACGAAACCCTCGGCGATTCAGAAAAACCCTCACCTACATTTTCAAAGCCCGGACAGTCGTCATGTGACCAATGTAATGTATGGTTGGAATCCTACTAATGACGTTCCCTTATTACAGTCCAAAATCAAATCATTGGAAAACCAAGTTGTAGTGTTGACAAGCCAAAGAGATAAGCTTCAAGCTACTGACAAGAAGCAGAAGACCAATGGCTCGATCGTATTTAGGAATGTCGAATCGGCTACAGCCTTCATCAATTGCAAACTTTCATAGTCGAGGTCGTTTCATCTGTTCCAGGTATGATTTTCAAATTTTAAATTTCGTTTCAGGAGTGGCTTGAATTGATGTATATAATGGAGTTTTGATTTCGGTTAGTTCTGTTCATGATTCAGTTATAATTTAATCCTGTACATTGCTTTCATTTTGATAAAATTAAATTAAGTTTTGATTTGATTATATGATTTGGTCATGCCCAGTTTAGCAATTGATTGGTTTTCATCGAGTTGGATTCGTTTTGAATAATTCTGTTGATTCGAATTGACGAAATCAATGGGTTTTGCTTTCGATTGGATTTTGTTTGTATATGATCTAAACAAAAAAAAATTATGCTAAAATTAGAGCACGACCATGTTCAGATTCGATAAGATTTCATTGTGGTTGGATCATAGCGACCCTGATTGAGTTTTTACGATTTGATTTTTTAAACGATTTCATAGGTTTGAATTGGCTTGATAATTATGATGTAATCTATTATATTGGAAAAATGACTCTGTTTTGTCAGAGCTTCCGTTTAGATTTAGATTATATCTGACCTGTGTCGAAGATCTTTTCGCTATAATTATGGAACTGTGTTGATTCAAAATGACTATGTCAAACTCTAGCTGTTCGATTTGCTCTTGTTTTGATTGGATTGCTGCATATCTTGAGTTGGCACGATTGTTTTCATGAGTTGAATTCGTATCGAAAATAGACTAGATACTACTCTGTTGATTCATGAGTTGAATTCGTATCGAAAATAGAATGGATACTACTCTGTTGATTTTGATTTTCAACATGAGTTTGTTATCTCAGAATCGAATTATGTTATCTTTGTTGAATTCGTATGAGAAAATTCAGTTAATAGTTCATTTTGAAATGAATTAAAAAAATGATTTCGTTGAATATCGATCGATTTTGTTTTCCCCAATTAGAAATAATAAATGATTGGGCGAATCCCACATACCCGGTTATCAACTGATTGAATCCATTGTGATTTTTTTTGCATACCATTTTTTATTCAATTCACTAATAATATGGATCGTTTCTTGTGTTTAATATATTGCAATCAATTTGAGAAAATGATCCTGTTAATTTGGTTTGGATTCGAATTGATTTTATGGATAGTTGAAGCAACTATTTGTGATTTCAATTGGTTATGAATCGATTTTATTACTGTCGGTTATCCAATATGATTCTGTTTACCGGATTTTGTGACAACAAATGAAACAGAGTGTATGCATCTCTGTAGTCGTCTGATTGATCTTAGTCTTGTTTTGATCTCAAATTAGTATAACAATTTCAATTTGAATGATTCGTTTGTCTTTCAAATAGCTATTAGATGCTTGTTAATATTTTGAATTTAATTCTTTAATGATTTGAATTGATTTTAATGTTGATTCTGTGTTTGATTTAGACCAGCTACAGAATCGCAAGATTCTATAGCTAGTCTTTAGAATTAGATTTTTATCATTTTTATTAGTAAAATATCCTCCTAACTTGTCCTTTTTCGACCTCTTTCAGGTACATTCGAATTGCATTGGGCATGCTGGACAGTCTAGGAGATATTTGTGGGATATAGTTTTTATTTTAGTATGTTAGTTTAGTCAAACTTGGGATATTTTCCCAGATTTCTGTAAACAGTTTTGATAACTTCCACAGGGATGTTTTACCCTGTGGAAGGTCTTTAAATACTTATTATTTTTTGTAATAAACATCATCCTCACTGTGGGAGAACCAGACTATGGATTTGTGATTCAAACTGAGACGGAAGTTGATGTCTTGCTACAACTTGCGCTTTTCAATATATCAAACTTTTGTTTCAGATTTTGCATATCAGTTTGCAGTTGATTATAGACTACTTTAGCTATCATAATCTATTGCAGGATGATGTGATTTTATTAAAGTGTTATCCATATCTGATCTCTTATGTTATTTAATAGCACAACAATTATTTTTTGTTTCAGTTAATGAATGATAGATTTCTCTTCTTTGTTAATTGAATCATTCTGTATAGATTTTTGCATGCAGATTTATCTAACTGTGAAGATTTATAAATTATAAGATTGCTGTGAATTTTTTATGTCTTGTTTGTCTTGTAACTATATCTGAAGAGCACAGTAGCATTCCCCGTTTACGAGAAGCTCGTGGATAAACCGGTGCGGGTTTCTTCCCTCCGATCAGCTAAGATGATCATTGCATACACAGGACAAAACTTGGAGCGTTTCTCCAGGTTAGTTTGTTATTTAGTAATTTAATAGTTAATTTGTTAGTATAGTATAAGTAGTTTAATTAGATATATGTATAGTTTAGATTTGTAAGTAGAAGTTAGTATTTCAGTTGCTTAATTTAGTTAGATAGTCTTTCAATTTATTTATTTTTCATAAAATCATAAAAATCAAAAAACAATAGCTCTCGCTATTTTAGGACAGAACATAAATGATTTTTTCGCAGGTTTACATTCAAATTTGCAAATTGTAAATATTGTACATTTGTGATTAAGATTTAATTCCGTTAATAGTGAGATATTTATTTTCTTAGAATTATTATAGCATTAGATAGTAAATTGTATATATTAGTAGTTTAGTTTAGTTTTTATTAATTTGTTTTAATAGTTAGTTTTAGTTAGATTAGTTAGTTTAGAATAGTTTTTCTTTTGTTTTCTTAGGACTTAGATCGGCTAACAGAGCCGCTAAACCCATCAGGGTGGTTCATACCAAACGGCTTGGGTTATTTAGACAACCCCAGACTGGTTCCACTCTCCCAGTTGACAGACAGTCAATTTCGCCCATCAACAATCCCTCGCTCCCCTTTCATTATCTCACACCTGTCCTCCACTCACTGTCCCACCTATCACCTCTCCCCTTCTCATCTGCCACCACCTGTGCCACCTCAGCTCCCACCTGTGTCACCCCTGCAGCTTCTTCCTAGCCTCCATGTCTCCTCCACTTGTTCATTGCACACCGAGAAACCTATCATTGTGCCAATCGTCCCACCAGACCCTCATCCATGATCACTACCTAGCCATCCCTGTAGGCATCCAACTCAGCTCCAAGTGGCAGAATGCAGAGGACGCCATGTCTCACATGTGTGGTGCTGACTCAGACCTTTTTGATCTCGATGAAGTAGTTATTAAGGTTGGTGGTGGTTGAACATATTTTCCATCATAAATGGAAACTCCGAGAAAGGACTATCAACAAGTCGGCTCAACTGTAGTCAGCTCATCTGAAATGTGATTATGTCTGACAGATCTCACTTCTGACATGCGAATGCATGCACAGTCTGACAGGAAACATGCAGATGCAATGCCTTCAATGCAGCTACTCAGATATGCTTCCCTATTTTTGTTTTGAGTATAAATACTCAGTTTTTGTATTTTTGTAGGGGTCAATGGTAGAGCTACACTCCCAATTGTAATGTTTTAATGAGGCCTCTGGTTCTCTAGTTATGAAATGTTATTTTAGACTTCTTGTTTAATGGCAGCCAGCTTCTCCTTTCATTTATTTGCTTCTGACTCTAAAATCCCAGGCATGGATGATCCAGTTGGGTGTTGTGACTATAGTATAGTGTAGGTTTGAATATATTTGTCGTTGCAATGTTTTCAGTTTCTTGAAGTTTTTAGATCCAAGAGGATCTTGTTTCTAATATTTTTCCTTCACGGACTGCTGGAAGACCCGATGTCTAGAGAAGACCTTCATATTTTTCTCATGTTTCTTCTGCCTAATCGCCACTATACAAACTTATTGGATTTAGTTAGATCAATACCTTACTTATCTATGCATATCCAATCTAGTTTTCTGAGTTAAATTGATATAAACTTGAGTCTGCATCCGTTAGACCATCATTAATCTTACTCTCTGTGACATAAAACTAATGGGTACTGGGCTTACCTCTGTTGCAATATAGAGGTGACTTCCAGTGCTAACACACCCCTATGTCTACTCCAGATAGGACTTGGGAGTCCATCTCTATGGACTACATTTATGGTCTTCCTTCAACCAAGCATGGGAATGACTATGTCTTTGTGGTTGTTAATTGATTCTCTAATATGGAAGTTTTGGCACCCTACAAGAAGAGAATCACAACCGAGGCCACCACCAAGCTATTCTTTACACATGTCTAAGTTCATTTTGGGATTCTACACACTATTATATACAATCGAGATAGTAGGTTCCTGAGCACTTTTTGGTCCATCCCATGGTCGATGATGGACACCAAGCTAACCAAATCCAATGCCTTCCACCCATAGACTGATGTAAAAATAGAGGTAGTCAATAAGATGATTGTCTATATCCTGAGGATGTACAATTCCAAACATCCATGCACATGGGATGAAATCCTTCCTTATGTTCAACATAGCTACAACAAATCCCTCCACAACTCTATTGACCACAACCCTTTTCATGTGTGTTTGGGGTTCCAACCATTGGCCCTCATTGACATAACTCTTCCCATTGCAGTTGCATAGGAAGAGTCCTCCCATGCTCATATTGAGGTTGATCAAGAATCCAATTTTTTTTAGTTCATCCAACACATCCAACAACAAGTTCATGATATTGTGCAGAAATCCAATGCTAAGTACAAGCAACGCCACGATCAACATCGAGTAACATGCAAGTTTTAGGTGGGAGATAAGGTGTGGTTGTAGTTGCAGAAAGAGTGCCTAATAGGACCCCATCGAAAGCACTCTGATACGGGACTTACACCATCACCAAGGTGGTGGGTGAGAATTATTTTGAATTAAGTATTCCTCCTTTCCTTGGCTTGCACCCGGTATTTAATGTGGAACTGATTCGACCATATTTTCCACCTCTCCCGGACACTTCAAACACAACTGATAATTTGGCCCCTACATAACTCAATATTAACTACATCGAACATGTGACAGTTGATCATATCATGGACACTAAGACAAAGAACACCCACCAAAATACCATCCAACTCTATCAGGTTGTCAAAGCAAGGCAGTTTCTTCTTCAAAGCAAGTGGCTCACCAAGAGTCAGATTCAACAAAAATTTCCCCATCTCATGGAGGAACTTGATGCATTGGAAACCATTTATTCCTAAGAGGGGAAGAATTATACAGGTGGACATTGGTATAAACCTACCTATTCAACTGCCTTAAAGCACAATTTTCCATTTTGGCAGTTTTTCTACACCTTTTTGGGTATTGAACTTTCAGGGTTATTTTGAGGCCTTAAACAATGTTGTTTGGGAACAACAGTTCCCAGATGATAGATAAAGGCTTGTTCTATACTGAACTAAAATGTGTACTCCTCACTTATACCTTTTCTACGAGGTATAGAGTGCCTCAAATGGAGATCGTATGCAAAAGTTACGCCCTCAGAAAGTTGACGTATCAACTACCCCCATCGGGGACAACAAACCTTTTGGTCTTTCATCTCTCAAGGCTAGGGTTTTGGATGTTTAGGGATTTATCTATTATGATTTATGTCAAAAATGCCTTTGGAGCCTCATTGTAATCAACTTCTTGTGATTGAGCGTAGCCGACACATCTCTTCTTAGAGATAAGCTACCACCATTCTAGCTAGCTTGTGTGCTTTTGCATTTTGCAGTCTTTTGTATTTTCAGAAATTCATTAATAGAATATGAGTTTCATTGTATTACTGTGTTTTGTGTCATATATTTGTGTATTTACTTGTTATATCTCTATTATATTTCTTCCTTCATATCGTTCTCAAAATAATCTAGATCAGTTCTATCAGAGCAGTATGCTCCTTGTCATTCTTAGTGCATGTCCCCGACGAGGTCAGGGTATAGAGAGTTGGGTCTCAAGATTTTTTCTCTTGAAGACAAGGGGATAGGATTTCCTTTCAAACTGTTTCTTGAGGAATCCCTCACATGACAGAGGAATGAGATGATGGATAATTTCACACAGATCCTTCGGCGGTTGCTGACAACAATGGAAGCACCTTCAACCAATAGTTACTTCGGAGGTGAGATGCCCTTCAAGGTACAAGTTAGCTTTGATATTCATTTATTTGAAGGGAGGATTGACGTCGACACTTTGGAAAAATGGTTAAGTATGCTAGATGGTTATTTCTCTATCCTAAATTTGTCAAACAATGAAAAAATCACCTTCACACTCCTTAAGGCCCTTCCCCATGTTAGATATTGGTGGGAGACTCACTGTGAGAAACATGCCGAGGAAGAGTCTACAATTTTTGGGCTAGGATCCACTTAGGAGGATTTTTTTGATTTACTCAAGGAACAATATTACGGCATTGGAAATTATGATGACCAATACACGATATGGACCACACTGCACCAAGAGAGGAGCCAAACTGTGTTGGAGTTCACAAATACCTTCCATACCTTGCGCACCAAGATAGGTATCAAAAAATCCAAGTGGCATCTGGTCCTAAAATATTGTGGGGCTCTACACAGATACATCAAAATGGAGTTTATGGACATCTCGTCATTGGGAGTCTCTTATCGGTAGATTGTCAAAATCGAGAAGAAATTTAAGAAGAAAAACAATCGGAAGTTCAGGTTTGCAAAATCGCAACAACCAAAGTATGGTAAGGGTGGCCCTAACTCCTAGGACAAAGGATAGAGCAAGGATGGAAAAACACCATATAACCAACCCAAGCCACCAACAAATAAGGGTAATGGGAAGTCAAAGAAGGACACTAGGAAGTGGTGTGAGTTCCACAAAATTCCTTGGCACCATATTGATGAAGTTCATTCCAAACATCCATTGTTGGCTGATATGAAATCCCCAGGGTAAGATGATGACTTAGAGTCTAATTCATAAATGGAAAAGGGAAAGTGTATCATTGACACAGAACCCAATGTCACCATTGCTGTCAAAAAATTCCAACTAGAGGAGCCCGAAGAAGGGGAGAGACTCTTCCACTCATGGATGTGGGTGAAGGGGACCCCACTCCATTTCATTGTTGACAACAATAACTAGAATAACTTGATCTCATCAAAGGTTTTCAAGAGTTTTAACTTGACAACGATGCTTCATCCTCAACTATACACCATCAATTGGCTCAACTATGGGTGGGACATCCGCATCACCCAATAATGTCTCCTACACTACGACATCAAACCCTTCAAATAAGAGGTATTGTGTGATGCCCCCCCCCCTTGAAGTTTGTGATGTTTTGTTAGGAAAACCATATATCTAGAAGTGTCATGATGTTTATGAATCTAGGTCCTGTAGTGTCATTATTACTTTGGGAGATCAACTCTACAAGGTACTAGAGGATGTCCCAAAGGTTGCAGTCTCTTTGATATCTGTGAAGTAGTGAAAAAAGGTGGTCTCTCAGATCGAGAGGTTTTTCCTATTTATGGTTTGATCAGAAGGTGAACAGAAGGTCAATGCAATCGTCAAAACCTCTGCACGGGGTCTCTCTGTACAATAATGAAAGGTGGAAAAGATAGTAGAGGAATACTAAGACATATTCACCTCGCCTACTGGGGTGCTTGTGCACTATCAGATAAAGCACTCAATTGATATGACACCTAGTTATCCTCTTCCTAATAGACCTAGGTACAAGAATTCTCTTATGGAGAATGAATAAATCAAACACCAAATCCTAGAGCTAATTCAGAAGGGCCACATCAGACCAAGCTCCTCACCTTGCAAGAGCCCAATTTTTCTAGTACAGAAGAAGGAAGGGACATGGTGACCTTTGTATTGATTATAGATCCTTGAACAATATCACAGTTACGAACTGGTACCCAATTCCCTGGATTGATTATCTTCCCAATCAACTCAAGGAAGAAAGTTTTTTCAGTAAGATTGATCTAAAGTCGGGCTACCACCAAGTGCTAATTGAGAAAACTTATGTGTGGAAGATGACCTTCAATTATAAAGAAGTTCTCTTTGAGTGGTTGGTCATGCCATTTAGCTTGAATAATTCCTCGACCACATTCATGCGGATGATGGATGATATTTATAGCCATTCACAAACTCCTTTGTGGTTGTATATTTGGATGACATCTTCATCTTCAACAAAACTTGGGAGGAATATTTGGAGCATATTCAATAGTTCTTGGGCACCTTGTGAAAATAAAAGTTATATTGCAATTTGGATAAATGTTCCTTAATCACGTAGAGAATCAAATATTTGGGATACATCATGGATGAGTAGGGTGTACATGTGGATCTATCCAATATCTAAGTCATCCGTGATTGGTCGGCCCTAAAGACAATGACCGAGATTTGTAGCTTCTTGGGCCTCTCCAACTTATACCATAGGATTGTGTTGGGGTTCTCTCATATTGATTGGGACCTAATTCATGTGACTAAGGGTGGAGTGAAGTCCACGTTTAAGTGGTCTACACCCCAACAGAAAGCATTTGAAGATTTTAAATCCCACCTTTGTTCAGCGCCAATCCTTATTATACCAAACCTACAACAACCATTTGTGATTGAGATCGATGCTTCATATTATACTATCGATGCAGTTGTCACTTAACATGGGCATCCAGTATCCTATCACAATGAAACTATATATGATATTGTTTGTAGATACCCCCCCTATGGAAACATGATGTACTCCATTATGCAGGCATGTTGGCAGTGGAAGCATTACATTCTAGGGAAGGAAACGATCATCCACACTGATCATAGGCCTCTACAATTCATGTAGACACAAGGAAAGTTACAGAATGACCACCATCATAAGTGGTCCATGTACCTACAACAATTCCACTTGAATATCAATTATAAGAAGGGTAGCACTAACCATGTCGCAGATTTCCTCAATCGACCCTCGGTGGCAACGCTAACCATAGTTCTCAACTCATGTGGACATGAGACATCTGGATGGCCACAATTATACAATAATGACTCTGACTTTGCTATTTCCTATCAAACATTGAGTGTAAGAAAATTGGTTCTAGACTTTCATCTCTAGGATGGATTTCTATGCCATCTAAGTCATCCCTATGTTCCTTCAATCGAGCATGCAAAATTGATTTTGGAATCTCATTACATTTAGGAAGAAAGACATTTTGGTGTAGAGAAAATAGTGTTAGTACTGCAAAATCATTTTTATTGGCCGAAGCTTCGACAAGATGTTTGCAAGTACATCAGATCCTACACAACCTGTGCCATTTCCAAGCCTGCCATCAAGAAACAGGGGATATAAACCCCTTTTCCTACTCCAAATAGGTCTTGGGAGTCCATCTCCATGGACTACATGTACGGTCTGCCTTCAACCAAGCATGTGAATGAATGTGTCTTCGTAGTCATTGATCAATTCTCTAAGATGATCGTTTTGGAACCCTATAGTAAGAGCATCACAACTGAGGCCACCACCAAGCTATTCTTTACACATGTTTTGGTTCATTTTTGGCTTCCACGCACTATTATCTCTAATCAAGACAACATGTTTTTGATCACATTTTGGTCTAGCCTATGGTCAATGATGGACACCAAGATAACCAAGTCGACTGCCTTCCACCCACAGAATAATGGACAAACAAAGGTGGTCAACATGATGATTGTCCTTATCTTGAGGATGTACAATTCCAAACATCCACACACATGGCATGAAATCATTCCTTATTTTCAACATAGCTACAACAGAGCCTTCCAAAGCTATATTGGCCACAACCCTTTTTAGGTGTGCTTGGGGTTCCAAGCATTTGCCCTCATTGAAGTAGCTCTTCCCATTGCAGTTGCACAAGAAGAGTCATCCCATGCTCAAACCGAGGTTGATCGGGAAGAAAAAATTGTTGAGTGCATCCAACACATCCAACACCAAGTTCATGATATTGTGCATAAATCCAATGCCAAGTACAATTAGCGCAACTATCAACATCGAGTACAACACACGTTTCAAGTAGGAGATAAGGTGTGGTTGCACTTGCAGAAAGAGAACCTCATATCACCCCATCAGAAGCTATGCCCACTATGATATGGGTCTTACACCATCACCAAGGTGGTGGGTGAGAATTATTTTGAATTAATTATTCCTCCTTTCCTTGGCTTGCACCCTGTATTTAATGTGGAACTTCTTCAACCATATTTTCCACCTCTCCTGGACACTTCAGGCCTGGCCAAGAAGTTAGCCCCTATAAAAATCAATCCTTACTGCATTGAATAGGAAAAAAATTATCGGATCATGGAAACCAAGAAAAAGGACACTCACTAACAGACCATCCAACTCTATCAGGTTGTCAAAGTAGGGAAGTTTCTTCATCAGGGAAAGTGGCTCACGAGGAGTCAAATTCAATAGAAGTTTCCCCATCTGATGGAGGAACTTGAAAAAATGGAGACCATTTATTCCTAAGGGGGGATGGATGATCTAATTTGGCATTGGTTTCCACCCACCTATTCCACTAACTCAAATCATAGTTTTTTGTTTTTGTAGTTTTTCTACACTTTTTCGGGTCCTGAACTTTCGGGGTCACTTTGAGGACTTAAACAACATTTTTTAGGCATGCCAACACTCAATGATAGACAAAGGCATGGTCTGGGATGAACGGAATGTGTACTCCTCATATATAAATTTCTGACGAGGTATCAAGAGCCCCAAAAAAATATCATATGCAAAAGTTACGCCCTAGGAAAGTTGATGTATCAACTACCCCCATCAGGGCCCACAAACCTTTTGGCGTTTCATCTCCCCGGGTAAGGGTTTTGGATGTTTAGAGTTTTATCAATTAATATTTATGTTAAAAATTCATTTGGATCCTCATTGTAATCAGCTTCTTTCGAATGAGCGTAGCCGACACATCTCTTCTCATAGATAAGCTACGACCATTCTAGCTAGCTTGTGTGCTTTTTCATTTTACAATCTTTTGTATTTTCAGATAGTCATTAATAGAATTTGAGTTGCACTGTATTACTGTGTTCCATGCCATATATATTTGTATTTCCTTGTTATATCTTTGTTATATTTCTTCCTTCATATCACTCTCAAAATATTCTGAATCAAGAGTGCAATATGGTGAATGCAGGATTGGAGGATGCAGGACACAAGACATGAGAAATGAAAAAGGTAAGAAGGGATGACTCCCACATCCACAATGAGAAAATAGACTATTTATGAAAACAATTTTTTATGCAGGTCACGGAAGTGAATGGGTCATTCTGGAGAATGAGAGATTGCAGGTTGGGGCACATGGATATGAGGGGAAAAGGTAAGTAGAGAATATGGGTGTCCCACATCCGTATTCAAAGAAATGGATAAGTAATTAAAGGTAAAAAGTGCAATTTGGAGGATATAGAGGTAGAAAAGTTGATTTTGAGTGATGCGTGATTGTGGGTTACGGGACATAAATGGCTTGGTCTCCAATGCATAAAAACAACTAAGTGTTGGGATTGTAAGAAAATAAAATGCAACTACGTAAAGATACATGGTCTTGTAGGTCCGCGGACCTGGGAATTTGATAGTAGCTCAATTCACAACCCGCATTTGAAAGATAAAAATGACCGAGTAAATAAAATACAAGGAACAAAGAAAGAAAAGGAAAAATAGTAAGGATGGATATGTATATACTAACATTAATCAACAAATGTAGATAAAAAACTCTTTAGGGACTTTCTAGAGGTACTCCCCTAATGTCATATGTTATAAGAGAGAACAATAATTTTGGGAACATAGAGTGATCTTTGCTTGCTCTAAGGTCCCTTAAATGGTCATTTGTTTTCTAGATAGAACTTCCCTATCATCTTTTCTCTTTTCTTAAGAAATGAGAGATTTCCTACTAGGACTAGCCTAGTAGTCCCCTTGATCCATGCCTATACCCCCTTCAAGTCCCTCTTACACTAGAACAATGCCCTTGTTTTTGGCTTGTATTAAATGTTATTTCTTTCTTTTAGATGGTGTAAAATCTACATATAATGAATAAGTAGTGTTGACAATATCAATGGACTCAAATTCCTTCTTCTTTAGTGTTATAATGTGTTTTAATTTTGTCTAGTGGCTTGATGTAAGTTTTTACTTATTTTCACAATTATGATCATTATAACATCATTTGTGGGGCACTTATACATGTAACATGGCCTCACTAGAATTTTGTAATATTACGCATGTGCACATGGAGATGTTTTTATGAGTTATTTCATAGTGAAATGTATCTCCGGTAATGGTGACCTACACCCATAGGTCATTCTTATCCACCACTTCTCCCTTATCTCTTAATGAGCTTATGATCATCTACCTTTATGGATTGGTTGATCTCTGCCCTTGATTTTTCCTCATGATCAATGGTCCAAGTTTCTTCGGGTTACTATAAATTGAGGCAGTTGGTCTTGAATCCGTGAGAGTGGAGAGTGGTTTATGGTATTGATCATTAGCATAGACCCTATGAGTCCTTAGGCTAGATAATACATATGGTTGAGAGTTGCATGAATCCCATATGCACTCCATACTTAATTTTTCTTTAAATGATGTAATTTGGAGATTTTGTTCGAATAAGAAGACCTTGCTTTCGTGGATGTCTCCCCACCTTGGGGTTTTACCACATAAAATTCTCACCTCCTCTCTTTTGATTGTTAGATCTACTTTAATAATTTGATTCTTTCCATAAGAGTTTAGATAGGATATATCTATGGTTATATTTTTATGCATATGTTCCTAGTTATTCATGGTATCAAAGCATGTTTCCTACATCTAACTCCTTGGATGAACTTCTTTGTTTTTTGAAATATTAGATAGGAGATCTAGTATTTACTTCAATGAGAATTCAATAATAGTGATTGAAATTTTTTATTTGGAATCATATATAAGTAGATATTTAGATATGCTAGTCCAACACCTCAAATATTTTTTTCAATCCATACTTTTTATAGATATACAAATTGGATTTGGACCACATGCTTGATTTCTTATTTTTCTAATAATTTTTCACCATAATTGGCATTGCCATTGTATCTAGAGCATGCAAATTATTCAAAATTGATTGTTTACTCATCAAAATTGGTCTTTGATTGTTTCATATCTAATTAAAAGTCCACATCCACTTATGGTAATTGTTGCAGGTTTATTAGCTAATGCTTTTTGGGGGTATTTTATTGTATTTATTTATATAATTTAAAAAATATATTATATAAATAATAATAAAAAATACAACTTGAAAATCAAAATCAAATAAGGAATGTGTGATTTATAAAAAAATTAAGTTTTGCTATGCATTCACCCACCCCTCCATGCAAACATACAATTGTATGGATCTGTACAAGTCTATACACCTAAGTAAAAACTCTTCACTATGAGGATATGCATTCTTCTAGTCCTCTCATGTGGCTATATGAGTTTTAGAGAAACAAACTTTTGTTCCCTCATTCAATTCAACTGATTAGGTAGCATGTCCATCCTCCTTCTACACTTATTCTAGAAACAATTCAACATTTTAGGGTTGAGTTTGCTTTTCATTAATGAGTTGCCTTCTTTTGAACATTTTAGGGTTGAGTTTGCTTTTCATTAATGAGTTGCCTTCTTTTGGCCCTACATACCAAATGATCTCTATACACTTATATCTGATCAGTTTAAAGATATATTTGATCTAGTATTACATATATTTTTTCGTGTTATATCTATAGATCCATGTGTTTATGGCCTAAATATATCATCAAAAGTTGATTTGTAAGTGGTGGCCCTTTCTCCCAGGTCATCGACAACCATCACCTCAACTGCACATGGATCGTACCAATCTAGGGTGTGGCTTCGCCAGATATATAGGGATTTTTTTTTCTAGGATATCAAGTGTATCTTCCATTCATGTTGGTATTTTATTTGCATCAAGTTTGCAGAATCATTTTCTAGGTTTGGCACTATTATCACATAGATATTCTCTCATAAGATCTGAGGTCGAGTGGATTCAGTCTTCTATATCCTCTACTCTCATTCTCCTTTTGGATATATTCATGGATCATGTATCTATAGGAGGATCAAAGAACTGATCTATTCATCGAATCCATTCTTTGATTGTGGAGTGAGAGTAGACCACAATGTTTTTTGTTGAGACAACAGTCTTTTATTGAGTGATTACAAGGTGGTACGCTTATAGTAGTTCGGTTTTAATGTTTTACCAAGTCATCACTTAAGAGGAAAATATATAAAATATTGAAAAGTGAAAAAACATATCAACTCAGTCATCAAAGAAATTGGCCAATCAATGGTTTCTACATGGCACTTCTATCTCAACTTTCGGGGTTTGCAATTCAGTTTTCTAATATCATTTTCAATCACGCATAACTTTTGCATTTGACATCCATTTTGAGTGTGTGTTTTTTCCAGAATGTGTATTTCTGTGTAATCTTGGAAGTCCCATGGGTGGATTTGGTCAATTATTCAGTTTCATTTTGGTGTTTTTCATTTGTTAAAAACATCCAATGCTAGACCTGAATTTTGGAACTTAAAATGGTAATAACTTGTTGATACAAACATTGTTTTTAGTGAATAATTTTTTTTAAATACATAAAATTGAATACTCTATATAATGGTGATATTATTTTCTATTTATTTATCCCTATGATTATTGAGGACGAAAATGACCGTATATTTCTCCTTTGTTTGATTGTGACAACAATATATTTGAGACAATTTTTTGATGGTAGAAATTTGGTACTTTTCTTGGCACTATGTATTTGTGATGGGGAGACCATTTTACATTACACGTGGTGCATATTTGAGCACTTTTTGAACTTTTTGATCATTGTGATATCATGTTCAAGTGCTTGATTGAAGAACTCCAGTTGGTCAATGACACTTTTAGCCTATTGAATTACATTCAACTTCATCTTCTGCTATCATTCATGTCTACTTGGAGAGATTGTTCTTTGACACATTGTGGACTTGTAATGAAGATTCATGCCTTTGATATTGGAGGATCTTTGTTGTAGTTAGCTCCCTTTTTGCTTCACATGTTCTAGAGTGATGTGTGCGAATATTTTGGAGACAAATTGGTTTTGGAGATTATTAATCTATATTGAGTTTCTTACCACTCCATCATGAGAATATTGATGTTGTCATTTATAGTCATTTTTCATTGGTTCTTGATGGTATCAAGAGTATTCTCCTTGCACCTTACTAAGGATCTAGTTGCAACTCATGGATGGTTTCCTACATTGTGCCACTGAATAAATTTTCCTTGAAAACAACAAAGGTTGAAGATATCTTTTCCACTTATCCAAGATGTTTGAAGTTGTCATTGATGGGGAATGTAATGTAATTCCATATTCTTCTAAATTTTTTCATTACATTCCATGATGCAATGATTGTATAGTGGCCACATTTACCATTGTATAGCCTATCATTATTTTGAATTGATAACATCATTCTGAGGAATTTGTACAAGCAATGAGGCATCATTAGACTTGTGAGGCTTAAAACATATCACAATATTGGCCTATGTTCCGTATGTAACACAACTCCTTCCTAGGTTAAGGTGCTCATTTCTCTAGTCAACATTAAGGGGAAATGTTAGAATGTGTTTCAATGTTGTTTAGTGGCTTGATGTAAGTTTGTATTTAGTGTCATAATGATCATGATTATAACGTAATTTTTGGGGCACTTATACATGGAACATGGCCTCACTAGACTTTTGTAATATTGCACATGTACACATGGAGATGTTTTTGAGATTTATTTGGTGGTGACCTGTCTCTCAGGTCACAGTGACCTACACTCATAGGTCATTCTTATCCACTAATTCTCCCTTATATCTTGATTATATTATGATCATCTACCTTTATGGATTGGTTGATATCCACCCTTGACTTTTCCTCATGACTAATGGTCCAAGTTTCTCCAGGTTACTATAAATTGAGGAAATTGGTCTTGAATCCATTAGAGTCAAGAGAGGCTTATGGTATTGATAATTATCCTAGACCCTATGGGTCCTTAGGATATATCATCCATATTGTTTACATTTTCATGGATATCATATGAACTCCATACTTGAGTGTTCTCTAGCTAATGTAATTAGGAAAGGTTTTTGAAGAATAAGAAGGTCTTTCTTCCATGGATGATTCCTTGCCTTGTGTTTTTACCATGTCAATTTATTTCCTCCTCTCCTTGGATTGTTAGATATAATTTATTGATTTGATTTTTTTTGTAGGAGTTTATATAGGATATACATATGGTTATATGTGCATGCATATGTTCCTATTATTTCATTTAGAAAGAGATTCCCTCCCCCCAATAGAAGAGACTCCTCCAACTAGAGTTGAATAAGAGTTAAAGGATGTCAGAACCTTAACCCCATTCATGGTAAACAACTTTTGAGAGGAATGTTTTCCCCTTCAAGAATTATTTCCACCACATTGATATCTTTCATTTCATTATGGTGTCAAAATCCACTAAAGGAGGACTTGTTGAGTAGGCTTTTTATTTTTCTAGTTGTTATCCCTCATGTTAATGTCATATAAAAATCCTAGATCATTTTTTTGAGTAGAGGGGATAGAACCACTAGGGATATCTTCTTCTTTACTTATTTTATCTAACTCAATCTCCCTATTAGATATCTTCTTAAGAATGGAAGATAGAGCTTTTTCTCTAGCTATATATTTTAATATTTTTTCTACAATAAAAAGGATCTTTAGAGATAGAATTACTTTTTGAATAAGAGGGGTTATGGATCTTCCCATATTCATCCTCAATCTGATTGTGATCTTGGGACGTGTCTTGCATATGCACTTATACTTTCTCCACGTCATTGGGAGAATCCTTCTTAGGACAAGTATGCCTAAGGTGAACATAGATATGAAAAATGGAGCACTAGAGAGGAATATTATCATGATCAATATCCAGAAAATAAGAATGGTTTCCAACATGTACATTAATTCCTTTATAAAACCCATCTCCCAAGTTCATTTTCATAGAAATATTGGCAATAGAGATCTTATCAAGGGAGTGCATTTTCTCCTCAATGTCCATCATCCTACCCAACCTATTACCTATCAAGGTTAAGGCCCTTTGAATCCAAAATTCAAAGGAAGAGAATGTAGCTTAAACCATAGTGGTTGAATGTTAGCATGAGTCTCTCATAGGGTCAAATGGGGGAGTCTAGGTTTTGAGGGATAAGATAGAGTTGTCCCAACACCATTTCCCCGTCAATATTTTGAATTTATCCCTATTAGAATAAAATACATAGGTAATCCATCCCCTATGCAATAAATATAAGATAGGAACATAACGAAGTTGTTGTTTTCATATAATCCTCACCCACATGCCCATAAAATTTTTAGAAATAAGCCTCCATGGCACTTTCCTACCAATGTCATTGGTTGGTAGAGATGAACATGCTGAATTATCACATGCTAACCCATAATCAACATCATGAATTCTAGTATCATTTTTACATAATCAGGTTTCTTCCTCCTTCTCTTACTTTCTCCAATCTTTGTCCCTAGAGATCACCTCACTAGTTCAAACAACTTTGAGACATTATCAAAGTTAAATTTGTTGGATTTAAGTAGCTCTTCACTTCCTTTCTCAAATATGACAATATAGTTTGGGTCCTACACCTATAAAAAAATAGGGTGAGTATTGATTCTTATCATGAGTTGAAATAATAGAGGAGTCACTCTTACCACCCCATCGTTTCCCACTATTTCCACCTTCGTTAGAAGCTCCTTTCTATAAGAGATGTCAATTTACTTTGAGATAAGACAAGACCCATCAATAGGGATGATACTTTCATCATTAACTAGGTGTATATATGAAAACCCAAATACCTCCTATTGCATAATATCTACCACCATCTATTGCAGAGTTGGATGTTGCAGAACAAGACAACATCCCCCATATTCTTAAATTATTTCCAATATTTCCAGCATGATTAAATCTTGTCTAAAATCATTTCCAAAGGGAAACAAATATAATATCTATCAAGATGAGTATGTCTTCCACAAAAACCAAATCATCAACTATTCACAACAAAAAGGAATAAACTTAAACCCATTACGACAAGGTTCTAGTCCTTAATAAGAAGGACTAGTTAGATTATATCCACCATGTTACGTCAACCCCATTTTTGAACCATAGATGAAACAATAGCCTCCAATGCCTCTAGAGAAAATATCCTAACTTCTCCATCCCTCTCCCTCACATGTGTATATTTAGTGTGCTGAAAAAAATGGATAACTTAGATACTCACTTGAACTTCCATTGTTAAATAGCCACACATTTTTGCTCATCAAACTTAAACATGCACCATAATGTCCTTTGCTTATGAGCAACATGAGAAAGCTTGTTAACACTCCACATATAGCCTTGTTCATAAGCCATTTATTTACTTATTTTCATCTTTGGGTATAGATTTTCTCATAATCCATTTCATATTACTCTATACACAATGTTTAAAAAGAATGTTTTTACAAAAAATATGCTATCATTGTCACAAAAAATATACCAGAGGTATAGAGTTGCATAGTCTTATATTCTAGCATTGTTTTCTTTACAATAAAATGACATATAAGGAAATAAATAGAACTATATCCAAGACTCATATTCACAATCCAAAGTGTTCCCTTCCAATTGATTGATACCATCCAAATGTCTTGATCCAGCTCTATTCTAGCTTTAGAGAGTTCATTCACTATCTTGTTCCTATCCCTGTAGAGGTGTGAAAAAGATATATGTGATAAAGTTGGTAACAATGATTGTACTTCTTTAAAGAGGGGTTGTAATGTAAAGTTTCTCAATGTTATTTCCTTGCACATGCATTGTATAATAAGAAGTGAATCACCATATATTTGAAGATGAGAAGCCCCTAATTCTTGAGTCAATTTTAAAACCAGTTTGAGGTCCATCAACTCACATAGGTTATTTGAATTTGGCCCAACTCCAAATTTTAATTATAAACTATGATATTGTGAGAAAAAAAATATACCTCCTACATTCAATATGTTTAAAGCTTGGAAAACACATTTTAATGGTAGAGTCTCTTTACCTTCAAACAATTTCAGATTCCTGGCCAACTAAACTCTCCATGCAATGTTAAATAGAAAATATATAATCTTTTCTATATCCTTGTTAGCATACCATGACCTTAGATCCACTTCAACATCTTCACCCAACCAAAACTTTTGGAGTCGTATCATCCTCTCCACTTCCTTCCAAACTTCCTTTCTAAAAGAGAAAGACATAATGATATGTGCATTTGTTTCTTCAACTTTATGACATGGATTGCACAATCAATAAGCAACAAAGGTACTTTTTTGTAGTATGTACCATGTAATATCCCTATCATTTAATATCAACCACATAAAATTTCAGATTTGGTTGGAGATTTTAGTTTCCACAATATTTTCCACCACCATACATTTTGTTCCTCTCTTCCTTCCTCAACAAATGCTTTATAACTTACTTTTGGCACATAATCCCATGAAGGGTTTGGGGACCATAATAATTGATAATACTTCTCTCTAACCCTAACATTTTTGTATTTAAAAATTAATTTGTATCATTTCCAGTCAACAACAAATTCTTCATCAATACCTAACTCCCTCAAGGTCAATTATTCCTATGTCCAAATGTTTGATATTTTCTTGTTTGCAACCTATCTTAGCATATAGTAACCTTTGATTATTAACTCTATGATCAAATACAATGATAATGTGTGTATTCCTTTACTACTCACCCATGGATAAAGTCCTATCTAGACTCAAACACCTTTGCCATCTTTCCATACTAGCCAATTTCCCACCAAACGGAAAGCAAATATTAGCTCTTTCCACATCATTGAAAATTTTTTGACTCACTTTGAAAGTTTCCTGACCCATTCCTCCATTGTATCAAATGAAATGTGTTAGCACTCTGTAAATTTGTTCGGTTGATAAAACAAATGACAGAGGTGACCTACAAACCAACTTTAGATCTGGGTACTAGCCTACTCAACTCAGAGAGGGCTCTCTCATGTCACTTGGTATCTCTTTAACAATCAATGGCTAGGTTTTGTTGTTTTGGTTTTTTTTTTTTTTAATTTTGTTGGAAAGTAAGGGGAGGGATACTTAGGGCTATGGAATCAAACTTATGAAATGAATGGAAGCACTGACTAGTCAATAGAAGTATCCAGAGGATAAAGGCTAAATGAGGAAATAAATTTGAGTTATAAATTGTAAATTTGTAGAGTGTAGGAAGAAAAGAAAACATATAATTGCATCAGAGCATTAAATCAATGAATTCTGAATTAGTTAAAAAGAACTTAACATAGTTTAAATTTCTTCAGCCGAGAGCATCACAACATGAATTATGGGCCTTTGACTATCCAATTTAAACAAAAGATAGTGAAAATGAAATTATAAATATAGGAAATACATACAAAGAGAGGAGAGAAGACAAAACTCAGATCACCACCATTAGAATCTTTTCATGGAAACTTCAAGACTTCTGCATGTGTATTCTATTCAGCTTTAGAAAATTACATTAAAGTTCCAAATAGCTAAGATCCCTTGCACTTATACCAACCACTAATACATTTGGAAATCCTAATATTTATATAAGTTTGAGTCCCTTCGGTTTGAAACCGATTACAATGATTGAAATGAATGTTTCAGTTTCTGAAACTGATTACAATAATTGCAAATGACATTTTTGGTTTGAAACCAATTACAATAATTAGCAAGAAAATGTTTGGTGATCTGGATTATGGTTCCTATGACGCTTTAGTATCATCCTTTTCCACTTGTTCTACTCTGGTATTCTATGTGATCTTCCATCCTCAGTGACAACTGTACATCATTTACTGGACCCTAAAAAACTGCACTTTGTCTTACCCAGCCGTGCTATCTCCTTCCATTGAAAGTCAGAAGGGATATCATAATCTATAATTTCTTTGATCAGGATCTCCAAGTCAATGTAGGAATCATATGTCATCACTAGTAGTCCAACTTTAACTGCTTTGAATTGATTCAGAATCTCAAAGTCTGTAGTCAGATGCTCAACTAGTGTAGCTCCTTTCAGATTTTCTTCCAGGGCTTCAAACTTGGAGTGATCCATTCTGCACTGAGTGAGGAGAGGATTTTATTCTTACTGATCATACAATTTTCCCTTTCCACCCCAAAATGGTGGGAGGCCTTTGATAAACAACTCTTCAAACAAATCCTTGAACTCTTGCACACTTTTCTCCATCTGTGTTGCCTTTGTTTGGACTGATTTCAACAGGTTATGTTTAGCAATAACCCTCCTGGCTCATATAATCAATGTAGTTCTGTCTTTAACTCCAATAGTCTGAAGTTCTGTAATAGGAATGTACTTGAGTAGATTTATATCATTTTGGGCCCATTCTAATGGCTTCTTTGCTAAAGTTTCATTCACAATAGTGCACCTGCTTCTGGCTGTGATGGCCATGCTGTATTTTTCATTGATGAAATTCAAATACACTCTAAACTTGGCAGCTTCAGAAGCTATAGAGTCCTAGCTGATATGCTTAGCTCCCTGCAACGGGACTTTGCCTCTTAATCTCATCTTCAACTTATCTATCCTTTCCTTCAAGGCTCCATTCTCCTTTTGAAATTGAGCCATTTTTTCATCCTTTTATTGCATCTCTTGCTTCAATTTCTCTATGCTCCCTTTTATCCCCTTGATTCATCCTTCTTTCAGGATAACTTCTGACATAGCCTAGACAAGTCCTTCAGTGTTTGGCCCAAATTTTGTAGCAATATGTATGACTACAACCCTGTGTTGGAATCCACACATGATTTTCGATATTTAACACGATCGAAAGACATCACATTTTTTTTTAGCTTCCACCACCTCAAAACTGTGAAAGTTTTTCTGAGTTTCAAAATGACTGTTGGGTTAAAGCCTACCTTATTACTTTTAACTCTTCCAATTTTTGATTGTTTTATGTTTAATATGGTTGTTATATGGTTTGATAGTTTATTTTTGATTTGTGAAGAGCTCTTGATGTTTTGTTAGTCCTCTCATCAATTCAATGGTCGTACCACTAGTCATACAAATGAATACATACCTGTTGTACTCTCGTCCTCACCTCACCTTCCTGGCTTAACATATTAATGAGCCATTCATTACATGCATAGGGTTTCTATACTCTATATTTTTGTCTTTCATCACAAGGGATGGTAAGGATTACAATCAAACCCCTGGTTTTCACTCCCACTATCTGAGCTATGATAACACATAGGCTATGTTATTGTTGTGTCTCCACTCTCCATTCAGACTTGTTCCTGCTTCTCCCATGATTCGAACCTAAAACTATCCAGAGTAATTCTTGTTGCATTCTGGTTACATTTGTCATGGCACCTATGAAGCGAATCCAACCAAATGACTCTGATTGTTTTTTTTTTTAAACCCGTAATTGCTTATCTGAGACACATTTTTGCGGGAAGGTTTCTGAGAAAACGGTTACGAATTTGTCCAAACCCTTCAAAACCCATTTCGGAAATGGGGTCATTTACCTTCAACACTAGCATTTGTTTCAGAAACCACACAGTTTCAGAGATACATCTCGTTATTAGGAGGGAAAATTTTCAGAACTTCTTTTGCGGTTGAGGTAAGTGTTTTTGTTTTTCTTTGCTCAGAGATTCAAGCCTGTTATGGGTTTGGCTAGGGTTCAAGCTTATATGTATTTCTATCTATTATGAATCCACGTAAAATGATTAATCTTTATCAGAAACGGAATTTTAAACCCACTATCAAATATTTTTCACCATGGTCTGATTCGAATTCTTGTGTCATCGCATCTATCTAAGGATGGGGATACTTGGGAAGATTTATTGTCTCGAAATGATTTTACCCTACCTGAGACTGTAATAGAATTGCCTCTCCATCTCAATAAAAACCCTAGCTCCTGCATGTCTAACCCTACTGTCAAAAATGTGTGTTGATCCACAAGAATACCATGCTATCATAGATCAAACCTCTGTTGTTGTTCGAAAGCCATTGGGAAAAAAAGCCACAGTCTATTTTCATGCCTAGAAAGTCATCGGAGGATGTTTTCAAATGTGTTAAAGGACAGGTTCCCTATGGTTCCTATTCATGAGCCAACTCAGGTGGTTTTAAACAAATCAATTGTCAAAGGCAGGAACACAAAACATAGTAATTCAGACTTAATTTTTACAAACAAGAGGATTAAGCAGGCTGCTAATGTAATTATCAGAAAAATCAATGAATTTCCACACCATCATAAATTAGGATTTATCAGATGCTTATTGGTCTAATCTCTGAAATGGTAAAAAGTTGTTTTGATTCTTTTTTTATTTGATTATGTTTGAAAAATAAAATAGATAGATTTTTATTTTATTTTTATTGTATTTAGTAGGACTGCACTCATATTAATGAGGATTTTTCTATTTTCTTTTAGGCTCTCAAGAAATATTTCACCTGATGATTTTTGTTCTATCCTTTTGTAAATATTTATGCTTTTTTTCTTTTTCTGTTTTTATTTTGGTTCTTTTCATTTTGTTTGATTATTTTGACTTGCTTTCTGAATAATTATGTCTGAGTCACCATTTCATTTATGAAAGGGAAATCAAAAATTTTATCCAAAAGAAACAGTTGAAGATTGTTTCAAAGAACTAGTGTTGTAAATGATAAAGACCCGGATTAGCAGAAGAAAATTTATGTTCAAAACAGTTTTCCTGGTTTCTCTTTAAAATTACGAGAAGACACAATTATCATTAATAAAACTCTTAACGATGTCCCTGTTTTAAGGAAAACAACTCAATTATGCTTTCCTGTCCTCGAGATGGTTTCTTAACAGAAGTCTAAGCATTCAAATCATGATGAAGGTCGTCAAATGAGAAAATAAGTTGTAAGAGATCAAGTTTTGTTTTCAAAATCTGAGATTTTTAGCATCACCTCGCCCTCTTGAATATCATAAAGTTTATGTAAGTTTTTAAACAAATTCTAGAGAGTTGAAAGCACCACAAGGTGTGGGAAGTTTCTGTAAACCCGCCGAGACACTAAACAGGTCTGCTGGCAGCTGGAAAATGCATGCATAATGCCAAGGCAAATTCATCGGGGTACTGAATAGACCTGCTGGCAGTGAAGTAATGTCGACTTTAAGAAACTTTTCAGGTATGTCTTTTCGGAATTGATCAAAAATGAAGATGATATTTATCATGGATGGATGACTCTTGGACATGATAGAGGTGTTAGAGTGGGATAAATGACATCCCTGTCAAGGTTATGGACGCCTACTGGAAGTAGTGTCCCTGTCAACAGTATCAAAGTCAGTTGCCTAAACATTGTTTCGATCGTAATCTAGATTTGATGCCAGATTTCACCCTTGATAGAAACACATATAATGCTAGACTACATTATTTTCTGAGTTTGATCAGAGTGCTTGACTTGCAGGCAACTGTTTCTTAAATTTTCATTCTTTCTGATTCATCCTAACATGAATTTTCCAGTGATGCAGAGATAACTTCTTTTCCCAGTACATCGCCATTATTGGAAGCCCCACATGATTTTCGATATTTAACATGATCGAAAGAAATCACATTTTTTGTAGCTGCCACCACCTCAAAACTATGAAAGTTTTTCTGAGTTTCAAAATGATTGTTGGGTTAAAGCCTACCTTATTACTTTTTACTCTTCCAATTTTCTATTGTTTTATGTTTAATATGGTTGTTATATGGTTTGATAGTTTATTTTCGATTTGTGAAGAGCTCTTGATGTTTTGACAATCCTCTCGTGAATTCAATGGTAGTACCAATAGTCATACACATGAATGCATACATGTTGTACTCTCATCCTCTCCTCACCTTGCTGGCTTAACATATTAATGAGCCATTCATTACATGCATAGGGTTTCGGTACTCTATAGTTTTGTCTTTCATCACAAGGGATGGTAAGGATTACAATCAAACCCCTGGTTTTCACTCCCACTATCTGAGTTATGATAACACACAGGCTATGTTATTGTTGTGTCTCCACTCTCCATTCAGACTTGTTCCTGCTGCTCCCACAATTCAAACCTAAAACTATCCAGAGTGATCCCTATTGCATTCTGGTTAGATTTTTCATGGCACCTGTGATGCGAATCCAACCAAATGACTCTGATTTTTATTTTTGTTTTAAAACCCGTAATTGCTTATCTGAGACACATTTTTGTGGGACGGTTTCTGAGAAAATGGTTACGAATTTGTCCAAACCCTTTAAAACCCATTTTGGAAATGGGGTCATTTACCTTTCTTGTGAGCAGTTTGTTCACAAACCACATAGTTTTAGAGATACATTGCATTATTTGGAGGGAAAAATTTCAGAACTTCTTTTGCGGCTGAGGTAAGCGTTTTTGTTTTTTTTTTCTCAGAGATTCAAGCCTATTATGGGTTTGGCTAGGGTTCAATGTTATATGTATTTCTATATATTATGAGTTTGTGTAAAATGATTAATCTTTATCAGAAAAAAAAAATTTAAACCCATTGTCAAATCTTTTTCACCATGGTCTGATTTGAATTCTTGTGCCGTCGCATCTATCTAAGGATGGAGATACTTGGGAAGATTTCTTGTCTCAAAATGATTTTACCCTACCTGAGTCTACAGTAGAATTTCCTCTCCATCTCAATAAAAACCCCATCTCCTGCATGTCTAACCCTACTGTCTAAAATATGTGTGTTGATCCACAAGAATACCATGCTATCATAGATCAAACCTCTGTTGTTGTTCAAAACCCATTGGGCAAAAAATCCATAATCTGTTTTCATGCCTAGAAAGTCATTGGAGGAGGTTTTCAAATATGTTAAAGGACAGGTTTCATGTGGTTCCTATTCATAAGCCAACTCAGGTGGTTTTAAACAAATCAATTGTCAAAGGCAGGAATGCAAAACAGAGTAATTCGAACTTAATTTTTACAAACAAGAGGATTAAGTAGGCTGATAATGTAATTATAAAAAAACTCAACGAATTTCCACACCATCATAAATTAGGATTTATCAGATGCTTCTTGGTCTAATCTTTGAACGGGTAAAAATTTGTTTTGATCCTTTTTTTATTTGATTCTGTTTGAAAAATAAAATAGATAGATTTTATTTCTATTTTTTTATTGTATTATTACTATTTTAGACTAGCTACAAAAACCTGTAGTTAGCTACAAAAATATGTATCTTATCTTTTGAAATTATTAGTTTGTATTGTTATCTAAAATGTGATTTCATTTTTTCTTTTTCAAGAAAACAACAGTTTATAATGTTATTTTCAAGGAGAAGAAATCATGGATTACATGCTCAATGGCTTAGTGACTTTTCATTTTGTTTAAACAATTTCATTTATGTAATTAATTTTGATGAACAAACTCTTACAGGAGTATCTTTTCTTGCAAAACAATCTGGTTTTTAGGGATCATCCTCTATCTTGCATGATAAGAGGTTATTGATCCAAGACTTGTTTAAATAGTTTTGTTGCTTAGTGTTATGGACATCTTTGGATGGAACAGGTTATAGGCATGTAATTTTCAGAACTATATGGATAAGTGTTTCAAATTTTGGCTTTAGACCACTGTGACATTGTTCCATCTATGATTTGAATTTTATGAGATATTGATATGTTACACATCTTTAGCTTCTTTAGCATATGATATTTCATATTGTTGAATGCTTTTTTAAATTTTGTCTATAACTTACTGTTTCATAAATTATCACTATGATCACTATATCAATTTTAATATCATGATTTATGTCTGATGTTTAGTTGAATGATAAAATGAATGCTTTACCTTAAGATTTATGTTACTGTAATCATTCATAATTATAAGATCATTGGGCATACATGTCTACTCTTCTGTTTTTATATCCTAGTTGTCAATAAACACTTGGAGATTATTCAAGAGGCATTAGTACAAGCCTGTCATAGATTTCTCTTATAGGCGAGACAGCTGGAGTTTTGGATTGCACAGAGACATAGACATAGTATGAAACTAATATCAGGTTATCTTTATTTCCATTTAATTTCTATCATTTTATTTATTAGCGAAACAATCCACAATTTTAGTTTGGCTTTGACCATCACTCTATCCTTGTTTCAAATCATGTTTTATTGAAGTTTTTAGATCTTAGATCACAAAACAAAAAATACACAAACATGTTCTTTCTGTTTCTACTTTTGAAAATAGTTACCAAAAATTGATTTTGCAAGGTATCCACTAAAAACATGCAATCTGTAATTACTCTGTATATAATTGCATGTTCATATTTATCTTTCTGTTGAATGTATTTGTAAATAATTAGATTAAATCTTATATATTATTATAGTTTTAGTATTAGTTAGTTTATTTATTTTCTTTTTTTTAGGACCCTAGTTGGCTAATAGAGCCATTAAACTCGTCAGAATAGATCACATCAAACAGCTTGGGTTAATTAGACAACCTCGGTCTAGATCTATTCTTCCAGTTGATGGCATGTCAAATTTGCCCGTCAACAAATGGCGCTAGAAGGAGGGCCTGAGGTCAATTTAATGATTAAATGTTTCACCCCTCAGCCTTTCGTAATTCCATATTTATAAATCCTTCTTCTATGTCATATTATAATGCACTACAAGGCAGGTTAGATGACAAGCTAACTATTTGGAGTAAATTTCTTCAATTTCTTATTTTTTCATAGCTCCTGCCCAAATCACTATGTTGGAACATGCTTTCAATGTCTCATTACCAGTTATTCACAACAAGACAACTGATCTCTTTTCATAACTCACCTTTGATGGTGAAGGGAATACATCTGCAGTAGACCATATTTCTATTTTTTTTTATAAAAGTTTAAGACATAATATCATTGATCCTAATGTTACATGCAGATTGTTCTCTCTCACTTTCCGAGGTTAGGTTAAATATTGGTTTGAATATTTTCCAGCTAATTCGATTCATTCTTTTTCTGAGTTTGTATTTGATTTTTTATCAGATTTTAACAATTATGATTATGATGAATTAAGTGAAGAATTAAGTTTCTTAAGGAAAGAAAATGGTGAATCATTCAATGATTTTGCAATTAGGTTCATACATGTTTGTACGAGATTCCCCTTGAAAGAAATGTCACTTATTAATGAATGGTTTGAATATCTCGTTTCTCTCTCAGTCAAACAAGATCAATTAATTGTTAACCAATCTGAATTGAGCACTAATACTCAATCTCAAGATGGTTCAAATTTTCATGTTGATCTTGAAGATTTTGAAGCACCACAATTTTTGTCAACTTCTTTCATTTTGGAAAATCATGAGCCACATAATGCAATTGTCACATCTAATCATTCTTTGCAAACAATGTCTCCTCCTATCGAAGAAGGAACCTTGACTTTAAAAGATGGCAGTTTTCACACTCTCACAGATTTTATAACAATCTCTAAAGTAAAAGAGGTTGAATGTGAAGTTGATAATCATGTGGACGATAAAACTTCCCCTAATTTAGTTGAACAGATTCATGATCAATCAGTAGGAGACAAAATCATTAGTTAGACTATTAATCAACCTTCTATCTCTAGTGATTTGCTCTCAAATTTTCCCTTACACAATGAACCAAATTGTCTCTTAGAAACTGTCTCATACTCTTTAAAAGAGAATACAACAGAGGTTGATCAGTTTATACAAGGAGAGAGAACAAAACCAGATTTCGAAACACACTTACCTATCATTTCAAGAGATGCATTTCGTCTCCTCAATTCTTCTACATATTATTCCTTGTACCCTGATATTTTTTATCCCAGTGTTGTGCGATTGTGTGTTCCATATTACCTTGGAGAGAATTCAACATTATATAATCAAGTACAAATTGATAGAGATTACCGAATAGAAGATAAAAAGGAAAATAATTTTGCCCATGGACATATTAATTTTTATTCTCATCAATTATCCGTGGGTAAATCAGGAAATGATTTGAAAGAGTCTCAAATTGCATCCTCCATTGATTCATCTCAATTTTTGTTTAAAGAAGGATCTACATTTTTCCATGATCAATTATTTGAGGTTGAAAAGTAGAATCGGTCAAATATTATTACCAATGATGATTATTCAAAAATGTTGGTCGTTCCATTTAGTCCACCTCAAATAGTTAATCCCGAAGTATTTAATCTCAATAAAAAGTTTCAAGAGAATGAGACACATCTTTTCCAATCGAGAATCATGATAAGTTCTCGCCATCTTGATCCAACCTTTTTACAAGATTATTTCCTTGATAGTCTAATACTTTATTCTCATCAGGAATATTTGTCGTATGGGATTTCTTTCGAACAATCCCATGTTAGTAATTACATGTATTATGATAAGGTTGCATATTGGTTGGAGTAGTCATATCTCGAAAAGTTTCCAAGGAATGGTAAGATTGTCTTCACTTTATTTAGATATCAAGGAGGTAACTTTGATAAACTCATTTTATATCCTTCAGATATGGAACGAAAGGAAAATTGCCAGGAGAATGGGGCACTTCGGTCTAGGCCGATGGTTATGTTAGGTCCCCATAACTCTCACAAGCTTCACAATATCATTTTTTCATATTTTTGTGACCCATATAATGACAAAATTGAAGAATGGCTAGAGGATTCATACAAAAGTAACGTTCAACGGAATGGTATGGTCCTGCTTGCTTTATTTTTTGATGATGATAAAGGTAAGTATGATATATTTTTGTCATTTTTAGATATACTACCATTCTTGTTAGTAACATTTGATTTTTTTTCCATTGCGGGATTGGATTTACTCCAATGGCTACAATGGAAGCATGACCTCACTTAGTATTTTGATTTGTTTAATAGTTAGAGTAGGTTTTCTTTTAGCTTTATTTCTCATTGTTTCTCTTTGTAATAATGCAGTTAAAGAACACAAGCGGGCACACTAAGAGAACCATAATCTGACTATTATAAGGGAAGTCCACTTTATATCTCTTTCTCTCTGCTTTTCAATGAGTTTTTCTTCAAAAAAAAAAACAGTATTATCATGAAAATTTTCAATGGAATGTAAGGAGATAAGTAAAATTTGAACTATCGATTCAACCCTGACCCAAGGTGCCATGAGTAGGACTGCACTCATATTAATGAGGATTTTTCTATTTTCTTTTAGGCTCTCAAGAAATATTTCACCTGATGATTTTTGTTCTATCCTTTTGTAAATATTTATGCTTTTTTTCTTTTTCTGTTTTTATTTTGGTTCTTTTCATTTTGTTTGATTATTTTGACTTGCTTTCTGAATAATTATGTCTGAGTCCCAAACATAACATTTATGAAATTGGATTTGACGCTCTTTCACTTTCATCACTCGCATGGGAAAAAAACATGTTGCAAGATGATTTTACACGATTTATTTTTGAAAAATACAATGCACTCATCCTTATGGAGATCGAACATTCTACATTGTGTATTCTTTCTTTGATTAGTTTGAATTTTAATGTTTATGCTTCACATTTTGAAATGATCAATCTCATCAAAGGAATCGTTCAAACCAATAATCTAACTGATGTCATGAATCTTCTTATGATGTGTTCCCCATTGATATATTCATTTCATCAAAGTCATAGTTTTCATCATAATTTTTATGATAGGATCTTAGAATGGCTTGAAGATTCGTATCTAAAAAATCTTCATAATAAAGATAAATTCATGCTTGCTTTGTTTCTACCTAAATATGTAGGAAGTAAGCATCACATGATTTTTTTAGATCCTCTGTGTGAAGAAATTGATGAACAGTTGGAGAATTGTCAGGAGGATGGGGCATTTCGGCATTGGTTGATGGTTATGTCAGGTCCCCATAATATTGACAAGTTTTCCAAACTTACTTACACTCTTCCATGCCATTATGACCCATATCACGACAAGATTGCAGAATGTTTGGAGGATTCGTACATCAAGAAGTTTCAAAAGAATGGTAAGGTCATGCTTATTTTGTTTTAAATGAAGATATAGGAGGTAAGCATGACATATTTATTTTTCATCTACAAATACTACATTCTTTTATTCTGATTTTCAATTTTCTATGCCATGTAGGATTGAAGATGCTCCAATGGCTACATTGGAAGCATGACTTCACTTAATATTTTTGATTTGTTTAGTAGTTAAAGTAGGTTTAGGAGTAGGTTTTCTTTTAGTTTTATTTCTCAGTTTTTCTGTTTGTAATAATGCAGTTATGAACACAAGTGGGCACACCAAGAGAACCATAATATGAATGTTGTCAGGGAAGTCCACTTTAAATCTTGTTCTCTCGAGAACCATAATATGAATGTTGTCAGGGAAGTCCACTTTAAATCTTGTTCTCTCTGCTTTTCGTTGAATATTTCTTTTCAAAAACGCAGTATCATCATGAAAATTCTAAATGGAAAGTAAAGAGATAAGTAAATTTGAACTATCAATTCAACCCTGTCCTAAGGTTCCATGAGTAGGACTGCACTCATCTTAATGAGGATTTTTCTATTTTTAGTCTCTTTTATTTTTAATAATAATGCTTGGTCAAAGCAACATCTTATGCATTACTATCTTAAGAAAAGAACTTGATCGCACATGATATTTTATATGATTTAGTTCTTCCTTTATTTTATAGTGAGATGATAGTGGATACAAAAATGCAAGTTTATCTTTGGCCAAAATCATTTCCTAAAAGTTTTCTTTTGTTGTTTTGATTTTGCGTACTTCTTATTTTGAATCCCATTAATAAAATTTGATTTGGTTTGTTGTGTGTTTTTGTTTTCTTTGATTATTTTGAATAAGTTTTCTTCTTATCTTTCTTTTTGAATCAATATATTTCTGATCAAAGAGATATTGTTGAAGGAAGCATTTATTTTAAGACTTGGGTTTTTCAAGCAATTTGAAATAGTTCAAAGAGGTCCTGATATTAAGATATAGCTCAGACAATTGATTTTTAAGTCAATTGTCACTTTCATTTTGTCCTTAAATTATCTTTGCTAGAGTATTACACCAGAGATATGGTTTAAATCTTTGAGAATTACGATGATCTTTAAACTTTTTACGCCGTCCATATTCTTAAGGAATCACTTTTAAGTGATTCCCCATTCTCTAGATGATTTCTTAAAGGATATCTAAAATCTCTAAACCATGATAAAACTTCCAATTTTGAAAGAAAAAAAATTACATGGTCAACTATTCACCTGTGTTGCAATTAACCTCCAGTATCACCCCGCTCTCTTTGTCATCAAGAAATATATAATTGTATTACTATTTAAAAGTGACTTAAGAGGGTTGAAAACACTTATGTGTGGGAAGTGTGTGTAAACCCATCGGGGTACTGAATAGGCTCGCTGGCACCAGGTAAATGCACACATGATACCAAGACAACTTCGTCAGGGTACTGAATAGGCCTGCTGGCAACGAAGCAATGTTGGGTCGAGAGGTAGCAGGTATATGTTTTTAAATTATCTTTTATGGAAGTATACATCATGTTGATACAATTATTGGATGTGATTAAAGCATTTGAGTGGGTTAAATGACATCCCTGTCGAGGCTATGAACGCCTGCTGGCAGCAGTGGCTTTGTCAACGGTATTGAAGTTCTTTTATAAACATCGTGACTCTTTGATTAAGACATTATTTCAGGTCATAATCTTCTGCAAAGAAAATTTTATTATCTGATTATAGCATTGAGCTTATCCTAATACTATATGGTCTCAAAGTGAATTTTTTCAGGGAGCTTAAATCCTTTTTCAAGTCTTATTATTTTCTTCCTAAGATGAAATATTACCAGATCAGAGATAACTGCTTCACCCAGCAAGTCACCATTTTTTGGGCCCCAACAACTCCCCCCTATATTTTTACAAAATTTAATGGGCCCCTATTAGAATCTTGATAAATATAATGAGCTCCAGAATCAACCTTTTCAAATAGTTCCATGCTTTGGTTTGCTTTGATACAAACTTAAGACATTCACTATAGTATGAAACATTCATTACAAGAGTATATGTCAAAAGTTAGAAACGAGCATAAAAATCTCAATTTAAACAAAAACATTAATTTTTATCAAATGTTTACTTTTGTTTAAATTATGATTA
>CBVK0100097196.1:0-33877 GCA_900067695.1 Picea abies
TAGTAAAGAGATGATTTGGTTACAGAGGTTTATGGAGGAATTGGGAAAGAAGCAGGAGAATAACAGGTTGTACTGTTACAGTGAGAGTGCCATTCATCTTGCAAAGAACTCAACCTTCCATTCGAAAACTAAGCATATACAGTTGAGGTACCATTTCATACGATTCGTCTTGGAAGATGGACATTTGAAGTTGGAAAAGATACACACTAGCCAGAATCTTGCAGACATGTTAACAAAGGGAGTAACCAGGGAGAAAATGAGTTCTTGCTCAGTTTCAGTTGGTCTACAATAATGAAGATGAAGATGAGAAATTATACAGGTCCAAGAAGGTTCAGAGTCCATCATATACAACAACAGTGGAGTTGTTGAGTTCAGTCTCCAAATGGGATATTGTTGGTTGTGGAGCCTGATTATCTTCCTGATCCAGAGGTCTTTTCTTTTCAGCTGTGTTTATACCCCATGAAGTATTTACACCCCAGAAGTATGTACACTCTTCCACACAGGGGAGTGTAGAGGGAGGTTACCCCCTCTGTGGGGTCCAGGGGGGATATCCCCTTGGCTAGGGGGTACGGGGGCAAGAGATCCCTCGATGGGGGTTCGGGGGCGAAGACCCCAAAGGAAAAATTGCCTTGTAAATGTATATTGTAATTTCATTGTAAATCTGGAGCATTCATTATAAGGTCCCAGATCTAACGATAGAAATTATGTTAGGGTTTTTTTCCCTAAAAGGAAACCCTCTGTTATGAGGGAAATGTATTGCGGCTATGCATTATTGTGAATATTGTATTCTGAGATAGGAGACTGTGAGAGAAAGAAGAGGAAGTTACAACGGGTTTGTTGTAGGTTGTCTCCCTTCATTTGTTGGATAATAATAAAGGAAGGACCTGGGAATTTGTCTGGTAGAAGTAGCCCACACTGGGTGAACCACATATATCTGTGTCTCTATTGCATTGTGTATCTTCTGTATTTTATTTCCGCATCTGTTTTATTTTATTTCTCCACGGTCTTGTTTTTCTAACAGGTGGATCAATGATCCAAATTCTCTATTCTTATCTATGGTAGATAGGATCTCTGGGACTCCAGGCTTCAATGGTTTCCAAATCACTTCACTACCACTCTCCTGAAGTTTCAATTCACAAGAGATTCGCTCTCTTTATTCCACGTGTCATCTCTCGATCAATGATCGTGATTAACTCTAGCCTTCGAGAGTTATCTACTCACAACAATCTGGAACTCAACCCCCTGGAGTACCACTTATCCAGACCTTGAGATTTGGCGCCAAGCATCCTTTTTTATCAAAGGTTGAGATGGAATCTGGACTTCGAGCCTCTTAAAGTCCTCGACCTCAACTACTTATGCCTTGAATACTCTGGGCCACGGGATCTACTGCTGCGTGTCCTCTCCCGACGAATGGTGAGGATTTACTCTGCTCTTCAGAGATTTGGGGTTTTCTCTTTCCTCTCAGTTCATTCCTTTCAAACACGGGAATAGAGAACCCTTGGGGTACACTTAGTATTGCACACCCAGGTGTTATCTGGTAGATTCCAAGGAGCGGACACGTGGCCCAATATGAGAGGTAATATGTGTCAAGTTATAACTGAAAAATGATCCTATCAAAAGCATAAAACACACTAACAACTGGCATGCATTGTGTGTGTCCACACCAACCCAGGTGATGTCACCAAGCCATTTCACTTCGGTGCTTCATGACTTCAAAACTTCAGGAGTTCAGAACTCTGGGACTTCAGATATTTGGAAGTTCCTCCAACAGGTTTTCCCCGAACGTCGAACTCTGAACTGCTTAACCTCTCGAGGCCCACGTAGTACAATTGTCACCAATCAAAGTGGTGAAACATGGCCGCACCATCGAGTGACATGTGTTAGGTCCCAATCTAGCCTTAGGGTCTGTCAAAAGTACAAAAACAAGTGACACATGGCAGAATTGGGGTAGGTCTACGTCACCCTAGGTGATGTCATCATGCCACATCATATTCGATGCTTCGGGATTTCGAGGATTTCTTATCATCGACACTTTCTCAAACCTTTCGAACTACCGAACTACCGAACAGGTCCACGTCACCCCCGATGAAATAATCATGTCACATCACTTCGACAACTTGAGACTTCATCGATTCTTCACATCTACACATTGTCAAAAATCCCGAATAGTTAGTTTTCGACAACTGATTTCTGTAGCTTCGAGACTTTGGTGATTCTTCACATCTACACATTTTCAAAACTCTTGAACGACCGACTGTCGACTACTGCTTTCCATATCTTCAGGACTTCAACGTTTTCCTCACCACGCAACCTCTAACGGATTTCCTCGAACACTGAATCACCGAACCACAAGAGAAATCCAACAATTCTCCTCCTTTTGAATGATACACGACTGAGAATCACTCCGGGGCTTCGTAGGATTTCGCTACTGAACACCCCACAACCCTCAGACTGTCAAATTCTAAACATTTCTTAATCTGTAGACATGTGTCCTTGTAAATGGACGGTCCATATGGGTTCTGGACTTCGGCAATTTTCTCTGCTATATCTTTAAAATAGTCGGAGGGGCGAAGTCCGAAGGACTTTTGTGCTTAACCTATGTGCACCTTCTCCAAATATGATGGTTGTGAGGGATATGTATTTTATGAATGTATCCAACAACCCAAATTTAACTTTATGGCCTAATACCACATCTACCATGGTTTATCAAACTGTTATACCTCCTAAGCTTCTGAACACAACTAAGGTGTTCTCTGAGTTCTCTCTTGGCACTTTGTACATCAATTCCTTGTGGAATTTTGACTCCAAATTTCACATTCATGGCCAATCCAGGTTCAATGTGGAAACCATGAACACTGATACCAAATTGTAACATCCCCGGGTCACCCAGGCCAGGGACATGCCATTACTTCAAAACTTCATTGCTCTGAAAACAGATTGTAACATACCCAACCACCTAGGTCGAGTCATGCCACTTGAAACTAGCATGCTCTGATATATATATATATATATAATGCAAAGTTAAACAAACATAAACATTCTACTACAATATAGATTAATGTGAAAATAATAGTAGGCCTACACATGCAACATATATAGGAAATACTCATAACATTATAACACATGTGTAAGATACACAACATATAATTAACATAGAATTGTTACTTATATTTTTATTATAAGACCATTGATTGCGTTCATACCTTCCACAAAACTCCTAGCCTTAGACCACGCTCCTCCAACCTATCAGCAGTGGGTCACCCTCGATCTGGGACTAAACTCCACCCAGGGTAAAAAAAATCTTGGGCTAGGATGAGACTATAGAAAGCTACACAATGCAACCGAAAGGATTCCCTCCAAGGAGCCTACTTACTCCCACCACTCATAGAATCTCATTCCCCACATGATTGTCCCACCCCAGGAATTTACACCTTCATTGTTCCACATTCCATTGGCTTCTCCACTTCCCTTTCAGGGCTTCAGCAATAGGATGGATCAGGAATTCTCATATCTTGGTAGCTACTGCTGCACTCCCTCGAGGAGAAATCACTTCCCCAACAATCTCTCTCACCTAGAGAGAGTTTCTCACAGGCCTAACAACCTTCTTCTTCAACCTACGGGCCTAACAACCCGCCTCTTATGTCCATCTCTTAAGTCAACCAGGCAACCACAGTAGAAAAATCAGGTAAGGCAAGGGATGACTCAACAAATTACATAGGTTCACGATGGCAGAGGGTTCAATAATGGCAGAAATGGTTGACTGTGTACCTACTCAGTACGTGAGTGAATGGGGCAAGAGATGGCAAGAACGGTCATAGAACCCCCCCAATGATGGAATTTCCCATATAAATTTTCATGCATCCTAGATGACACTTGGATTTCTAGGAGCTCGTTCCTCTCCACTTGGATTTCATTCCTCTCCCCAAAGGAAATTAGGATAATAGGGTTTATTTCCCAAACCCGAGTAATTTAGGAAATATATTATAATATTCCCTTGGGTTAATCCCTCAATCTTAGCCCCTTTTTCCTAACTTCTCATCCCCCTCCCCTTTCCCTTCCTAGTGGAGCTTAGTCCCCCATAACTCTTTCTTCATGGTTGGTCTACATGCAACGATGTATTTTTATTAATAATCTGCATAATTACATATACAAAAATAGGCTCATTGTACTTTGAATCTAGGCTCTTTGGCCTAAACAACACATAAGCCTCCCATCTTATAAATACTTGGCTCACAAGCCTATAAACACCATTAAACATCATTACATTTCAACAAGGGTTTGGCCTTGGGGTATTATAAGTAATATCTAAAGAACTTAACATTTTGGTTGAATCAGAACAAAGGAAAGGAGAAAAGAGAAGATGTCTGGTGTACAATGTGTAGGACATAAGGTCATCACAAGAATGAGTGTCCATTATTTGTGCAGTATATTGGAGTGGGTATGCCAAACCCTTTAGTTTCAGGAGGACCATGGTGTGAGATTTCAAAAAAACATGGGAATGATCCTATCATTTCCCCCTGATGTAGAAATATTGTAAAGTACCAAAGAGTACATTTTGTAAATTTTGTAAGTCAATTGGGCACGAAGACAAGGACTATAGAACCTTGGATATGATGAAATAAAGGATTTCATATACATAGAGGGTGCATGATGAACAAGTAATAGGACAATCTACATAGAAGCCGCAATATAACAACATGTAGCACCTGCAATCTAGAAAATGTTTCCTATGGGGTGTGGCATAAAATGAAGCCCCTGAATATACTACCCAAGACTCAGAAATATTATCTATAGAAAGAATCAAAGCATCTTGTAACAAATCACTTGTTACATTTGCTTCCTAATTTTTCTCCTGCGGTCCATCTCTTTGTTTCTTTGGAGCTCTGCAGTCTTTCTTCAGATGTCCTTTCTTCCTACAATTACATCGCTCTATCTTTCCAAATCTGGATTTGGATTTTACCTTCCTATAATTCCCACGGTTCCCTGAGCCCTTTCCTATATCCTTTTGTCTTCCCTTGTTCTCCATGTTTAACGCATTACCTGATGTCTCACCTATGCTTTTCCATTGCATTTCCTCTCTAAGGATAACACCAACAACATCATCAAATTCTAAAGTGTTTGAACCAGAGACAAAGTTACTTACAGCCATGACCAAGCCATTCTATCTTTCTGGCAATGAGCATAAGATTAGAAGAGCCCCGACCTCATCATCAAAGTCCACTTTTATAAAACTTAGTTGATTAGTAACTGTATTAAATTCATTTAAATGATTTTCAACAGACCCACCTTCTGACATCTTCATATTAAATATTCTCTTCATTAGAAATACCTTATTGGAGGCAGAAGGTTTTTCATACAGTTTATCCAATGAGTCCATCAACTCCTTCGTTGTCTTTTCTTTCAAAATATTGAAAGCCACTCATGCTGACAGGCTTAGTTATATCATTCCTAGTGCCTTTCTGTCAAGAACCTCCCATTCTCCATCTTTCATGGGCATCGACTTCTTTTCTATTCCACCCAATGGTAGGAATAGATCCTTCTGATATAAATAATCTTCCATCTGCATCTTCCATAACTGGTAGTTTTGTCTATTAAATTTTGCGACCCTAAACTTTCCATATTCCACCATTTCTCCCACTCGAACCAGGAACCCTCTTTTCCCCCAAGTTACCTTTCACTCTGATACCAGTTGTTAGAAAAACATGATCGCAGAGAAACAAAATAAAACAAATGTGGAAATAAAACACAGAAAATACATAATACAATAGAGACACATATATATGTGGTTCACCCAGTGCGGGCTACATCCAATAGAGAGATTGTCAGGTCCTTCCTTTATTATTATCCAGCAAATCAAGGGATACAACCTACAACACACCCATTGTAACTTCATCTTCATTCTCTCACAGTCTCCTCACTCAGAATACAATATTTGCAATGATACATAGCCACAATACATTTCCCTCATAAAGGAGGGTTGTCTTCTAGGTCAAAAAATCCTAACATAAATTCCACCGTCATATTTACGACCTTATAATGAACGGTCCAGATTTATTGTGAAATTACAATATAAATTTACAAGGCATTTTTTCCTTCGAGGGCTTCACCCCTGAACCCCTGCTTGCCCACGGACCCCCGCTTGGAGGAGTGTACATTCTTCCAGGGTGTAAAGTATTCATGGGGTATAAACACGGCTGAAAACAAAGACCTCTAAATCAGGAAGATAATCAGGCTCCACAACCAACACCAATGTACTCTAGCTTGATCTTCTCTGTAACATGTTCTCGTAGAAAGTGAAACTTGATCAGAATGTGCTTCATCTTGGAATGAATTATTGGATTCTTGGAGATACTGATAACACCAGTGTTATCACAGAGTATTAGAATAGGCTCATCATATTCCACATGTATATCCTACAAGGTCTGCTTCATCCAGAGAACTTGAGTGCAACATGTTGCTTCTGCAATCTATTCTGCTTCTGTTGTGGACAAAGATATTGATGATTCTTTCTTTCTTAACCATGATACCAAACACTCACCTAAGTAGAAATTTTCTGCACTTATACTTCTTCTATCATCAATGCTACCTTCCCAATCTGCATATGTGTAGGTTACCAAAGATAGATAATTTCCTTTTGGATACCATAATCCAAAATATTTTCTTACTTTGAGATATCTGAGTATTTTTTTTATTACCATAACATGTGTCTCTTTTGGTGTTGCTTGAAATCTCAAAACCTATCCAACTAATTGCATCACATCTAGTCTTGAGGTTTTCACATAGTGTAAGTTTCCAATCATTGATCTATAGAGTCTCTAATATGCATCCTTAGATGCATCTTCCTTGCTCAAGTTGCAACTGGTCTGCATAGGCGTACTTACTAGTTTACAATCTTCCATTCCAAATTTATTTAGAATTTCTATGATATTCTTGGTATGGGAGATGAAAATACCTTTATCATGCTGACATGTCTGTAATACCAAAAATAAATTCAACTCAACAAGCAAATACATTTCGAGCTCATTTTGCATATCTCTGGCAAACTTTTGACTCATCCTGTCATCATCATTTCCAAAGATGATGTCATTTACATAAACTTCAATTATCAATATCAGTCCACTTTTATGTATACATTTTTGTCTGCATTTCCCTTCCTAAATCCTTGTTGTTATAGATACTTGTCTAATCTTGAATACCATGCTTTGGGAGCTTGTTTGAGTCCATACAATGCTTTCTTCAACCTACAAACATAATCTTCCTTTTCTTATAGTAGAAACCCTTCAAGATATTCGATGTATACTCATTCTTCTAATTCCCCATCTAGAAAGGATGTTTTTACATCCATGTGAGACACTTTGATTCTTTTTTAATATTCATAGGCTAAGATCAATGTGATTTCTTCCATCCTCGCAACTGAGGAAAAGGTATCTTCAAAATATATGCCTTCAATCTGAATGTACCCTTTCAAACTAACCATGCTTTGTTTCTAGTTACGTTTCCATACTCATTGAATTTGTTTAAGAAAACCCACTTTGTACCAATAACGTTCTTGTTCTTCGATCTTGGAACCAATTCCCATGTGTCATTCTTCTCTATCTGATCCAATTCTTCATCCATAGGCTTGATCCAATATTCATCCTTGTTGGCCTCTTCAAAACGGCTTGGTTACACTATAGATAACAATGCTAGGTGTTGTTGTTTTGTTGAAAGTATTCTTCTTTGGGTTTCAACTACTTCATCTTTATTCCAAATAATCTGTTCTGGTGGACGATTTTTCTGTACTCGTCAGCTAGGTTTCTTGGGAGGTATCTACTATTCATATTACTATTTTTCTTCTTCTAGATGCTCTTCTTCTTCTACTTCGTCTTCTTTTAGATCTTCCTTTTTATCCCTTTCTTATGAATATTTGCTTCCTTCTTTTCCTTTATGTACATTTGTATCATTAATAGTTACATTAATGATTTCCATGATTTTGTTAGTTCTTGGAATGAAGCATTTATATGATTTGATTTTGATTGAATACCCAACTAGTATGCCCTTATCAAATCAGGAGTTAAATTTTCCAAGCCTGGTGTTAGCATTCTGTAAATATATTCGGCTGATAAACAGACGACAGAGGTAACTGTTTCAACCAACTTTGAGGCACGAAACTAGCCTTTCGGACCTGGATAGGGATCTCTCGAGAGACTCTGTCTCCGTGCGGGATATGGCTTTAAAAATGTGGCTAGATTTAACACCTTAGAAATAAAGAGTTCTGGTTATATTGGCGCAATAAAGTGAGACTTTGTGCTATGGAGTTGATTCGAGGAAAAATGACAGAAATGAATGAATCAGTGACTGAACTTGAGAGGATAAGGCTAAGCGAGCAACATTATTCAATGTAAAATCGTAATGTGTGGCAGTGAGAAAACATAAGGAGTAACTCAGAGCACCGTTGCAGATGAATTCAGAGTTAAATTTTAGAAGAAAAACGTTTTGTCTAAATGGTGTGAACAAGGGGCACTGCAAAACGAATCCACAAGTTCGAAAATTCATTTTGAATTAGACAGAAAAAGATGTGAATAAAGATGTAAGGAAGCCCGTACACAAAGAAAAAGACACAATACATCCAACTTCTACAATTAGAATCTTTTCATCGAAGCTACATGACCTTTGCATTAAGCTTCGATCGAACTCAAATTACATACAATAGTTACTGTCTATACTAATTTTTCCAACCAACCTGGATTACATCAAAAATATCAAATATATAAATGAGGGCGTCGCTTGGGCTACCCTACTCTTCTAACTACTATCTCTACAAACTAGGGAACTGACTATTCTGCGTTACAAAACTCTTTGCATGACATTTTCTAAAAATAGACAAAAGGCACATCTGACTACATCATGAACGTTGTAATCCGCCATGGGGATTCATTCGTCGATTAGGTATCCAGGTGAACAAGTGTCTGTTAGAGTCCCACTATCTACTGTAATGGATTTGTTTCTCTGCTGCACGCTCATTTTCTAGGGGAAGTGTGCGCGACAAGTGGTTGTAGACAGTCACGACCGTTATTAAAATGGAACATGTCTTGGGCGATGTCTCCTTCAAAATTATGAAGGTTTTTCGTTTGTTTGCGACTAAAGGAATGCACTCGACTAATCTTGTTTCTTTTGCTCACTGGCAGGAGTTGCGTGGACTATCTCTTCGGCCACTTCACATTCTCTGGAGTGTTTGGCATACCTTTATTTCGACAGTTGTTGTGATTTGCACAGTTGTACAATCATATCCCTCGCCTCTCGCAGCTGTCTCTTGAGCCACGTCATGTTCCCTTCGTGACCCTATGTTGTTGATCCTTTTGTGATATTTTTCACCAGTTGTTGTCTCAGTTCCCTGTTTTCTTGGTACAACTTGGTGATGGCTATATTCACTTGCTTTAGCTATTGATATGTCTCTTGATCATTTGATCCCGTGACATCCATCCTCCTTATTCTGCTCCCACTTTATCGGTTGGTACCTTCCAAAGGCTCCAAGTGGATGGCACACATAAGTAATTGTTCAGTGATCGATCGTGCGTGGATCATATGAGATTTGAGTTTCCCCAGCTTCCTTTCTCTTCCTTGGTATCCCCCTTCTTCAAGGTATTTAGTGTTGGGGAGACAGGGCTTCTACCATCCTTCCTTCCTGGGTAGTTCCTTCTACTCCAAGTTCTGCGCGGTGTGATGTCGTTGTTCCCATGGGTAAAGTAAAAAACCCTTTTTTTATCTTTGGGGATGCCCGTTGTGAGTGAGAATGAATCCCAATGACTTTGGGGCTCACGTATGGCGATCTTGCCACTACGTGTACCCTTCTTCATGTCCTGAGAGGTTTCCATGGTGAGATCGATATCTGTCTTGCACGCAGTATATCGGGTTGGATGACCAAACTGAAGAATTCGATCAACCTAGGCCTACGAGAAAAATTATAGACAGAGCTTGAATCTAATTTCATGAATAAAATGGGTGTAGAACCTCTGGGGTTTATAACCAGTCGAGCAGAAGGAAGAAACGTGCCAAAGAACATTGAATTCATGGAGACTAGATATTTTGAATCGAACTATAGATTTTCCATAACACATCCTTACCTGAAAGGGTACCGGTGATGAGGGCTAGAGGACATACATGATGCGAACGCTGCAATTTTTCATTCCTTCAGCCTTCATGATGAACTGATAATAGTTACAACACCTGCCGACGCAACCTCCATTAACCACTTGCTTCGACCTGGGGCACGTAGGGACTAAATTTGACAAGACCTGACTTTTTGGGAACAACATACCCGTACCATTAACGTATGTTTCGACTCTGGCATCCCTTCCTGCTTCCAAGGGCCAATCGACCACTTTTTGACTTCGACCCCTTCATTTCTACATACCTGACTTCACGTGTTTTGACACATGGGCTACAACTCGACTGAAAACCGACTCTAATTGAAAAACAAAATGTTGGTGCTAACAACTGGCTCCAATGGGGATGTTGTCCTCCCCACGAGGTAGCAAAGAACAATAGACCAAGTGCTTGAACATTGGGCCTTATTTTGACTCTTCGACACAACAATATGAAAACCAGGACGCAACCTAAACCTATCGACGCAGTTTCTAAAAAACATCAGCATAAAAATTAGAGCCTTTACTTCGAGCTTCAATTTTCTGTTGACCTACTAACTTGACACAAAAATAAAATGACTATTTACAATGAAAAATGGCTTAAACAAAATTTATTTCGTCAAATAATGTTTGAGGAACCTGTTGTTTACAGGCCCCCAACCAACGCACTCCCCATTTAGTTCTTCCAGAAAATAAGCATTATTTCCGCGATGTGCACCGATTATGAATGGACCCGTCCACGGGTTATCAAACTTTTCGTGCTTTCCTTTGTCCTCATTTCTCGGTCCCATCTCAACACTATATCACCCAAAAAGAAATCCTTTGGCTTGGAACTCTTGTCAAAGGATTTCCTCATCTTTTCCTAGTGGAGTTGTGATCGATTGTACACTTGTTCCTTCATCTATAGTGTGTGAACCAGCTAATTTATTCTTCTCTGTGCGTCATTTGGCTCGGGCTACTGCTCTTGTAACAATTTTCTGAAGGGCAACCCCAGTGTGGTAGGAAAAATTGTGTCTACGTCGTATACAATCTGAAAAGGAAATGTTGAGATGGACTTCCTGGTGGTAACCCGATCTTCCCACAACACATAGATAAGATTTTTATGCCAGGATTTCTTATTGTCTTGCAAGAGCCTTTTGATGATCCTGGTTAGGCTTTGATTCAAGGATTTTTCTAACTCGTTTCTCTGTGGGTAGCACGTCGTAGAATTCCCCAAGGTTATATTGTAATCTTCTTAGACTTGAATGTGACCGCATTGTCTGTTATGATCTTGACGGGACATTCGAACCTCGACAAGATGTTTGCATCTAAGAATTGGATGATGACTGCATCGATAACTTGTTTCGTGGGGATTGCTTCTATCCATTTTGTGAAGTAGTCAGTGGCCGTGAGTATCCATTTGTGTTGCACCGAGGATGGTGGATTTATTTCCCCTATGAAATCCAATCCCCACTGCATGATCGGTGCCTTGACTGAGATCGACTTTATTGGTAGGGGTTGCATATTTCTTGTCTCGTCGAAAATATGACATTTGTGGCAGCTAGAGACTTCTTTGTACATGCCTGCGAAAATTGTAGGCCAATAGTAACCCGCCCTTAGGATTTTGTGCGCGATGTTTTTCCAGTAATAGTGTCCCCCGTAGTCCCCCTTGTGAAATTATTTTGTGGCTCGCTTCGCATCATTTTCCATCAAACAGCTCAGCAACATTCCCCAAGGGTCTTACCAGTAGAGTGAGATATCCAAGATGCATAACTTAACTTCTTTAAGCTTGAGAAATCTGGCCTTAGTCTTATTTACACCCAGAGGGGCCTAAAGATTCTTCAACACATAGATGATGTTTGTATACCACGGTGAATCGACGAACTCCTGGGACACCTGCGCAGTCATTTCTTCTTGAGGATTCTCTGACAGATCAACAATGCAATTTATTCCCATAGTGTCGCAGTCTGACTGCGCCATTATATTCGCAAGGCCCTGACCCTTAATTAGTTTTGTAGGCTTGATATCCAGGTCATATTCTAGCATGGCAACTATCCACTTACCTCTCCTTCCTTCAGGGTCAAGATGAGTCAGGATATCCTTTACTGAGTTGTTGGGCACATAAGAAATGATGTGGCAATAAAATATGTACGTCCTGAACTCATTCAAGGCATTCACCAAAGCATACACTTGTTTTTCCATGATGGCGTACCTTAGTGGAGCATCCCGCAACGTCTTGCTAAAATAAGATATAGGCTTCTCAAAGTTTTGTTTGTCTTTCTGTAACAGCACGTCGACAATTGTATGCTCTGAGGAAAATGAAAACATGATGAAATCCTTCGTGAAATCTGGACTAGATAATACATGTTCTCTAGTCAATTCCACCTTGATATCTTCAAACGATTTCTTGGCCTCCAGGTTCCAATTGATTTCATTTCCTTTTCTGAGCATGTAGGTGATATGCTTTACAATCTCTGCCATATTCAGGATGAATCTCCTCAATAATTTTACTTTTCCCAGGAAGGATTGCACTTCATTTTTACTGTTCGAAGTGTCGATCTTCAGGATTCCTTCAACCCTACTAGGGTCTATCTTAATGCCTTCCCTCGAGATAATATGTCACAAAAGCCTCCCTTCTTCCACCCCGAAATGTGATTTCTTTGGATTTAGCGATATGCCGAACTTCTGGCACTTCTAGAAAACTTTCTTCAGATACCCGAGGTGTTGTTCATCAGAGGCAGAGTATACCGTGATGTCATCCAAATAGATCACAATGAACCTATCCTTTTCGTTGGCAAACACAATGTACATTTCCCTATGGAAAGTGGCTTCAATGTTCATCAGGCTGAAGGGCATCTTGGCATACATGAATGTTCCCCATGGAGTTGTGAAAGATGTTTTTTCTCTGTCATCTGGGTGGACCATGATCTGATTATACCTTGAAAACTCATCTAGCATGGACATATTCTGGTACCCCACCACATTTTGCAGTATATAGTCCATTTTGGGAAGAGGGTAGTGATCCTTGAGGGACACTTTGTTTAAATTTCAGAAGTCTAAACACAGTCTTATCTCGCCGCTCTTCATTCTTATGGGAACGAAATTAGCCACCCATTTAGAGAATCGCAAAGAAACAATAATCTTAGCGTCGAAAAGTTTCTTTACCTCTTTCTCGATCAATGACAGTAACAGGTGGTTTATCCATATCAGCTTCTATTTGAAAGGTTTTTTATCTTCCTTAAGAGGGATAACAAGCTGGATCACCTTAGTGTCATACACCTTCAAATCATCATAGCTCCATGCGAAAACGTCGGGAAACTTCTTCATGATCTTGACGTAGTCTTGCTTGACTTTTGGGCTGAGTGTTCTCGATAACTTGATCATTTTTGGCTTCTACTCAGTCCTGATGTTTCAGTCTTCCACATCTTCTTCGTTCAAAGTGAACTTGGGGTTTTTAGCCACGTCCTTTTCATCAAACATCTTTTCCAGTGGCACTAACCCCTTCAGAATGATGTTATTCTTCAGTTGTATTGTGTCCCTTCCCGCGATATGGTTCTAGAAAGGATCTTCATTACTGCGTGCATCCATGCTCCCATCTTTGTCGCAACAACAATTGTCATCAATGTTTATGTTAGCGAACTCATCGCTCATCTGAAGAAATATTTCTACCTACTTGTTGTCATCAAACACCTGCTAGTATTTGATATTATCAGGAACTATCGTCCTGTGTTTGACTTCAATCTCATATTTTTTTCTTGGGAAGATGGGGATTTTAAAAACCGAGGCCGAGGTGGCCATCGCATCGACGATCTGATTTTCTCCCTTGGGATAAAGGATATGTCATATTCTGAAAATTCCTCAAGGAGTTCCAACGCCAATTTCCTGTACGCTCTCAGCGTGGGGTTCTTTGTATGATATATGCCTTTAACCTAGTTTATGACCAGTTCAGAGTGTCCACACACTACTATCCTCTTTGCACCTAATTCTTTCAACACCTTTAGGCCCATAATCAGTGCCTCATACTCAGCCATGTTGTTTGTGCATTCGAATGCGAGCTTGTATGAACGTAGCTTCATGCCCACTTTAGGGGGGCTTACCCACACGCCGACCCCATCTCTTTCTTTGTTGACAGCATCATCGAAACTCATGCTCCATATCCCATTTTTCATGCGGTCCTCCAAGTCAGCACACTTTGCTGCTTTTTGTGCGATTTCCTCATCGGCTGTCGTGATGGTTGTTGACTCTTCTTCTTCAAAACTCAGGTCAGTGTAGAATATAGACGAACCAACCTCAATGTTGATGGAGTATATGGGATGGTTAATTGGCTACATCTTGCTACTCACCATGTATTTCAGCATCACTTCTCTATACAACCATTTGTCCTGGCCAAAGATAGGAATGGTGGCATATGAAATGTCCATTTGAAGGGTCCCCTTTAACTTCACAACCCATGAACTGGATAGTAGCATGCCAAACTTAGGGGGTATGTCTGCCATGACCACATCCATCACCATGTTCTTCGAAGGAATCTTGGCCAATACCACAACCAAGTCTTTGATGAAGCCTAGGCACTCGACATTCCTCGACTCAAAAGAGAAAAGGTCCTTATAAGTTCTGATGATGTCCAGACCCAATTCGTCCATGATCACCTTTGGCATGAGGTTGTGTGACGCACCTAAATCTAGCATGGAGTCATGTAGGGTCATATCGTGGACCTTTAGACTGACATAGAATGGAGGGACGTCCTGAGTATCACTTATCTCTTCAACGTGAACCAAATACGATAGTGGGGTGATCATCTTGGACATTCAAATTGTCGGGGGTCCCTCCCATTTTAAGCATTTTAATAATTTGCTCCCGATAATCACCCTTTCTGATAAGTTCATTGAAAGGGACAGAGATTTTGGTTTTATCCATTTCATCTTCAAAGTTAAAGGGAGGACAAACATTCTCTACCTATCTTCCACCCACTTCTTAGCTTGCTTCTGGGGTTTTCTTCGAAGCCTTCCTCCTTCGACTTTGCCTTATCGATCACATCCTTGTTCATTCTATCCATCCTCGTTCAACTTGTGGAAGGCGTGTCCATCAGAGGTTTCCTTATGGGATTATCCTATTGAGGCTCGGTAGATGCTTCCTTGCTCCTAAGGTTATATTTCTTCTGAAACTGCATGATGGCATTCTGATAACCTTTTCTGAACTCTTTCGTTTCCCAGAACAACACGTCATCAGTTTCCCCAATCCATGCATCATATGTCTCCAGCATAAAATCATCATTTCTGCTCATTTACCGATCATGTTTTCTCTTTGTCAAGAACACACACAGGTTCTTGTCATCACAAAAATGCATTTGGTCTTCAAACATATGATCGAAGTCCTTATCCGCATAATTGTTTTGGAACAGAGGCCTTATCTGTTGGTCACCTTGATCTCTCTGATCCCTCTATTCCCTCTTTCTGATCTGAGGGACCTGACCCCTCCTGAGGTTCTAATTCCTAGGTTGGGGGTCATGTTGTTCTTGGGCAACAGGTTTATTTCCCACAGACATCTTCTCCATTAGCTTCTCCATGGTTCTCATCATTAAGTTGAATTTGTCATCTACAGATATCAGCGTTGATGGTTGCATGTCTCCTTGGGGCTTCTTATCACCTTTGTTGAATCTCTGCTTGATCTTCCCTGATGCCATCATATTTACCTCGACTTCGATCACATTTCTCATTATCGTGTTTAGGTTTGTTGATCTTCTTTCTCTCAACAGCAAAGAGAAGTCGTTGTCGAAGGAGTCAGTGTATCATAACTGTGCAGCCTCGAGAGGTGGCTAGACTTATGCAGTAATCGAGTTATAAACCTTCATGAAATGGGCTGAGAATTCTTGCACCGTATCCTCCGACACCTTCTTCATGTTATTGTACTTTGTCAATAACTGCAATGGGTTCTTCTTGTCTCCCCATCTATTGATGAAAGATGTTTCGAACGCGGTGAAGTCTTGAATAATTGTTGGTCATAGGGCTTTGAACCACTTCCTCACCTCCCCCAAAAAAATCTACACGAACAACCTCATTTTCTCATCTACATAGTCTACTTCTTCCAGGTCGACGAAGTCGTTGAACCAATCTAGAAGCTTCTGGGCTGAAACGTTCCCTTCAACATCGTAGAGTTTAATCCTATGGATGTAATTCTGTGGAATATCATGGAGTTGGGATGGAATAATGAGAGGGGTGAATCTGATGGCCATGGCCCTAGGACAGTTTGGTACTTGAGGAATATTATTGGACACTATGGTTTGGAATCTTTTCTATTCGAAAACTATCTCGTCCAAGTTGGTTTCCGACTTAGACCTAAACAAGGTTTGCTCAAACAATGCATCAAACTCAAGGTCGTCGATGCTTTTTGCGTTGTCTTTTGGTAAGGACAGACTTATGTCCAAGTAATAGAATGGGTCTAGTGCTTTCTTTCTAATCCTGGGAAGAATTTTCTCGGGGTCGTACACAGGCTCTGTAGGGTTTGGGTCAAGATTTTCTCTGGTATAGATCATCTTCGAAGCCAGGGTTCCTAAATTGCACTACTTGGAGCTATTGGTCTTTTTAACTGGATTCCACAGGGTAAATGTTTTCATCCGGTGCAGATGTTTGTCCCTCTGCTACCCTTAGGGGTCAAACTAAAACGTTATTCGTTCTACCAGGGAAAAATCTATTCAATTTCGTTCCTTGAAAATGGTGCCAAAATGTTAGCACTCTGTAAATCTGTTCGGCTGATAAACAAACGACAGAGGTAACTGTTTCAACAAACTTTGAGGCCCGAAACTAGCCTTTCGGACCTAGAGAGGGCTCTCGAGAGAGACTATGTCTCCGTGTAGGATATGGCCTTAAAACTGTGGCTAGATTTAACACCTTAGAAATAATGAGTTATGTTTATATTGGCGTAAGAAAGTAAGACTTTGGGCTATCGAGTCGATTCGAGGAAAAATGACAGAAACGAATGACTTGGCGACTAAAATTGAGAGGATAAGGCTAAGAGAGCAATAGTCTTCAGTGAAAAATCGTAATGTGTGGTGGGGAGAAAACACAAGAAGTAACTCGGAGCAACGTTGCGAATGAATTCGGAGTTAACGTTTAGAAGAAAAATGTTTTATCTAAATGGCGCAAACAAGGGGTAGTGCACAGCAAATCCACAGGTTCAAAAATTCATTCTGAATTAGACAGAAAAAGATATGAATAAATATGACAGGAAGCACATACACAAAGAAAGAGACACAATACATCCAACTTATACAATTAGAATCTCTTCATCGAAGCTACAGGACCTTTGCATTAAGTTTTAGTCGAACTCAAATTACATACAATAGTTATTGTCTATACTAACTTTGACAACCAACATGGCTTACATCGAAAAAGATAAAATATATAAACGAGGGCGCCTCTTGGGCTACCCTAATCTTCTAACTGCTATCTATACAAACTAGGGAACTAATTTTTCTGTGTTACAAAACTCTTCGCATGACATTTTCCAAAAATAGACAAAAGGCACAGCTGACTACATCATGATTGTTGTAATCCACCATAGGGACTCGATCATCGATCAAGTATCCAGGTGGACAAGTGTCTGTCAGAGTCTTGTTGTCTACTGTAACGACTTTGTTTCTCTACCGCGTGCTCATTTGCTGGGGGCAGTGTACACGACAAGTGGTTGTAGATAGTCATGGCCGTTATTAAAATGGAAAATGAATTGGGTGATGTCTCCTTCAAAATTATCAAGATTTTTCATCTGTTTGTGAATACAGAAACGAACTCGACTAATCTTGTTTCTTTTTCTTGTTGGTGAGAGTTGCACGGGCTATCTCTTCCGTCGCTTCACATTCTCTGGAGTGTTTGGCATACCTTTCTTCCAACATCCATTGTGCTTCACACAACTGTATAATCGTATCCTTCACCTCTTGGAGTTGTCTCTTGAGCCATGTCACGTTAACTTCGTGACCCTGTGCTATTGATGCATCCCTGAACTTTGTCGCCAGCTCTTGTCTTAGCTCTTTGTTTTCTTGGTACAGCTCAGCGATGGCTAGCTTTCCTTGCTTTAGCTACTGAGATGTCTCTTGATCATTTCAGTCTGCTTCATCCATCCTCCTCGTTTTGCTCCCACTTTATTGACTGGTACCTTCCAAAGGCTCCAGGCGGACGACGTGCATAAGTAATTGTTCAATGATCGGTCGTGCAAGCGGCTCATCTGAGATTCAAGTTTCCCCATATTCCTTGTTCTTCCTTGGTCTCCCCCTTCTCTGAGGTATTCGTTGTTAGGGAGACAGGGCTTCTACTTTCCTTCCTTCTTGTGCAATTCCTTTTGTTCCAAGTTCTGCGCTGTGTGATGTCGTTATTCCCATGGGTAAAGGAAAAATCCATTTTTTATCTTTAGGGATGCCTATTGTGAGTGAGAATGAATCCCAATCACTTTGGGGCTTAGGTCTGGAGATCCTTCCACTACGTGTACCCTTATTCATGTCCTGAGAAGTCACCATGGTGTGACCCATATCTGTCTTGCGCGCAGTATATCAGGCGAATGCCCAAACTAAAGAATTCGATCAACCTGGGCCTATGAGAAAACTTACAGACAAAGCATGAATCTGATTTCATGAATAAAATGGGTGTAGAACCTTTGGGATTTACAACCGGTTGAGCAGAAGGAATAATCATGCCAAAGAACACTAAATTCATGGCGACTAGATGTTTTGAATCGAACTGCAGATTTTCTATAATAGATCCCTGCATGTAAGGTACTGACGATGAGGGTTGCAGGGAATATGTGACGTGGAATTCGTGATTTTTCATTCCTTCAACCTTCATGATGAACTGATAATAGTTACAACACCTGTCGATGCAACCTCCATTAGCCACTTGATTCGACCTAGGGCACATAGGGACTAACTTTGACAGGTCTCGGAACAACATACCCATACCATTCACGTATGCTTCAACTTTGACATCCCTTCCCAATTCCAAGGGCCAATCGACCACTTACTGACTTATACACCTTCATTTCTACATACTTGACTTCACATGTTTTGACACATGGGCTATAACTCGACTAAAAACCGACTCGAATTGAAAAAAAAATATGGCGGCACTAACTCCTTGCATCTTCTCTTTTGATATAACATTTCCTTCCAAATACTCTAAAATGATTCACATTTGTTGGTCTTCCTTTCCATAACTCATAGGGAGTCTTATCATTGTTACTTCTGAGAATTTCTTTGTTTAGGATGTGAATTTTTGTATGTACTTATTGTGCCCAAAATATATCACACAACTTGGAATCTTTCAACATGGTTCTGGCCATTTCCTGCATTATTTTGTTCTTTCTTTCAACAACTCCATTTTGTTGAGGTGTCCTGGCTACTAAGAACTATATTTTTATTCCATGGTTGCCACATAAATCCATGAATTATTTTGATGTAAACTCTCCTCTACTGTCTGATCTCAAACACTTTATTTTTAAGTCCATCTTGGTCTCAACCATATATTTGTATATCTTGAAGTGTTTGAATGCCTTTGACTTCTTCCGAAGAAAGAAAACTGCAATCATTCTTGTGTAGTCATCAACCAGTAGCATAAAATATTGTTCACCATTTAATCCTTTCGTTCTTGTAGGTCCACATAGATCAGTGTGTACAATATCCAATGGTTTTTTCGAGGAGTACTTTTTCTACTTCAACGTGGTCATGGTTTGTTTTCCTTGTAGACAATGCTTACATATACTATTTTTTGGCTTTGAGATCTCATGTATTTATTTCATTGCTTCCTTTCTATTGATTTTGACAAGGTAATCAAAGTTTATGTGACCCTTCCTTATGTGCTAGAGCCAACTTTCATTTTCCTTTCCTAAGCAACATTTTTCCCTTCTATTATCACTCTGTAAATTCCCAGAGTTTGTTGTGAGGTAAGAAGAAATCTATCAGAGGTAGTCTTAACCAACCACTTTGAAACTGGGAGCTATCCCTACCGGTTTCAAAGAAGGATCTCTCTGTAAGATTTAGATTTGCTTGGACTTTCAAGATTTTAGGCTAGTTAAAAAGAATATAACCGAGTTGTTTTTATTGCTTTTAAATGAAATGGTTGAATATCACTTACGCTTTCATTGGGATATGGGGTCTGTTTTAAAAAGATGGAGGTCAAAAACAGTTTTTATAAGATTCGTTTTACAGGCCAAGATAGTGCTAATGATCGATTCTTTTAGGAATAAAATGGTGTATTGTTGAAAAAGGTGTGATATCAGTTAGAACAAAAAATAATTTAATAATTTTTTTGTTATAACATCAGAAGAAAAACATTTAAATCTATAATAGATTAAGAACAGAGTACACAATGGCAAATTCTGCAACTTTAAATTCTTTTAAAGATTATATTTAGAGAAACAATATGATAACTGAGAAAGAAAAACTTTTTACAAAGACAGAGGAAACTTCACCAATAGCTAACATGCAGGAATCCTGTGAAATGTCTCTTTGTATTACTGGAATAACCTCTTGATAAAAATTGCAGCGATTATAGCTTGCTTGGGCATAAAGATCAACCCTCAATACTTCTAAGTTTGAAATATTTATAATCAAAGTTACAAGCGACCCTGTCATTAATGATCAGGACGTGGCAGAGTCTGAGTCTAACTAACTAGCTAACAAGATGCAAAAATGTAGTAACTGATGATGATGTGTCGAATCTCTCATGTTGATTTTGGGGAAGATCGTTGGTGAGTCATTCATATGACTTTGACTGTGTTGGATGCTGAGTTGGACGAGACTTTTACCTTTACTCAATCAATTCGCACAGCTCATCCCATCTTTGTTTTCTTGGGATGGTAACTTTCAATAGCCGGGATGGTAACTTTCAATCTCATCCATCTCGGTGTACTTAGCAAAAGTCGGCTTGGTGAGGAAAATGTACTTGATTTTGTGTTGTATGCTGAGGTTAGGCAAAGTCTCCAAGAACGCTTTGCACGTGATGCTACCCTGTATCTCTGGAAACTTGGAACTGTCTTTGGCCATGGTGGCAATCTTTTGCTTATAATCAGATAAAGTCATCAATTTATCATTCAGGACAAGTAGGCTAGGAAGGCCCTTTTTCTGTAAGGCTTCAAGTTTGTTAAAAAATCTCTGAACTCCAATGTCCATGTTCTGAGATTTCTCCTCCAACTGCAACATTAATCCTCTTTTAGTCAACACTCTTTTTACTTCGAGGATAGTCTCTGTTATGTCTTCAACTTTCAGTTCTTCAATCTCTTCCTTGGTTTTTGAATTCAGAAATATGATGATCTCGTTGGCTGCCGAGGGCATTTCATCCAGTTCTCTTCTTATCCTGTCAATGGCTTGCCTGCTCTTTAGCACCAAATCATGTTGTTCAAACATGATTTGCACCATGGGCCAAATCGTGTTTATGGAATTAGAGATGTCTATCTGTGCAAATCCATCTGGTCAACTGGATGGACTTGTTTTGTGTCAAAAACAATAGTTGACCTCTTGTAGTGAGTGATCTCTTTGGGTTGAGACACTCGTGCTTGCAGAAATGTCAGATGCATTCTTCCTTTCTCTATGTCAAAGGCTGACAACATTCTATGTTGTGTTGTGAAGGTTTGCTTCCAGAACTGAGCGTAGGTGTTGTTAGTCAGCATCTGGTTCTTCTTTTTATTCATGTCATATTTTTCAAAAATGATCAGAGGTGCAGATCCTTGTGGAGTTTGGGTGTTTATAGATATATCCATCTGCTTCTTTGAAGAAGGAGTGGACACCACCTGATTTTTTCCTTCAAACACTTTGGCAAAGTAAGGCTCTTCCTCACCAGACTTGTGAATAGCATGAGTGGTTTTGGGTCTTTTGTTGTATACCTGAAAAACTTCTGTTGATACCTCAGTGATTGAAGGAGAGGTATCCTTTCTTGGCCTTTTTTCCTTTGGTATCTGTGGAGTGGTAGTCTATGAAAAAAAAGCTGAAGGAGCTTCCTGCTGTTCAATATCTACCAGAGTATTTGCCTCCCTCTCTGTCTGGTTCACATACTTTTTAATTTCTGGTTTGAGGGTGTGAGCATAAGGTGAAATTTTATTTTTGATTCTCATCTCAGAAATGATCCCACTTGGATCATAATGCCAAGTGAAATTGGTGATGAATTTCATTTCCTTTAATAGTTTATTTGCCTCTTCCCCGACAACTCGATTGTTGCAGATAAACGGTCCTATTTTCCCTTTAATCCTCATCTGTTGTTTTTTCTTCAGAGATACAAAATGAATGTCATATGAATTTATCATCTGACGAATATAGTCTAGTGAAAATATTCAAACAGGCACATACTTGGGAAATTTGTATGGAGCTAGTTCACACCCATACACTCTGATCTCAGTGTGATTCAGATAAAGGAACCAATCCTTAGTTTGTGCGATATCTGAAAGGTGCAGAACTCTTTGGATCTCCTCGTTTATCCTCGATTCTAGTATTCCACTGAGCATTCCCACCACTGGGTGATAAAACAACTCGATGAATTGTTTGAAACTGAACTCAATGGAGTTTCTTCTGAGCAACGACATCCATAGAGTTACTGCTTGCGGTTTTTTGTCTTTGTCCATATTCTGCATGAGAAAGGAAAATTTGTCTGCTTGATAGAACATAAACATATAGGCCAGTATTGAAGAATACCGGAACATGCCTTCTGTAGGGAAATTTTCCAGTTGCTCGTGCAGGTTCTTGGCCAAAAAACCATTGTAATCAAACTGGGTGGCCACTTTCTCTTCAGTAGAGAAAATAAACAGGAAACATAGGATAGGTTCATCCACCCATTCATCTGAGAAGTAACCGAGCAAACAACACAGTATTGAAATAATCTGATTTCTCTTTTTGGAAAATATGGAAGAATGATAGGAAGGATTCTTCTTACGGAATTGGGCATCTTGTGGAAGGAACAACTCAAAGATTTGTGCTCTTTGGGGAAACGACAGGTTTTGATACATTTCTATCAAAATTTCAATTGTGAGGGGAGACCGGGGTTCGTCTCTGGGTACCCGCATCATTTGATCGATGGCATCAGGTGTAATAAGTAAAAGGGTTTCTCCAGACAAAGATACTATGGCTCTCCAATCAGGGAGGTAGTACGCTTGGCATTTGAGAGTGAATTCGAGAAAGTGATAAACTTGGGAGAAAATATACAGAGGGAGACCTGACTGCCAGAGCCCAATTTCATCTCTCTAATTGATGAAGGTATCTTTGAACCACGATTTTAGCTCAACAAATTCGAATTAGGACCTATTTTCTGAGATTAAATAGTCTTTGTCTGCTAATGGGATCCAGTCGAGATCGACAGGAGGTGGGAGAAAAGGATTTTCCTCCACATTCGACTTTTTACTTTTGGACAACATTGATTTCCACTGGTATCTGCACACTGAGCACCTGTTAGTAGGCGAAATCTAAGGATGGATGAGATGTTGCAGAGGAGAAGGATAATGAGTCTCTAATAGGCATGGAGTGTGAGTGCAATGCGAATGATCAAAACGAGGTTGGGATTTAGTGAACAGGTGTCCGTTGGACGAAAAAGGACAGGTCAGGTGAACAACGGGTATGTGGCCAGTAATAAATGGTTAACAAGTTCTTTAGAGCGTGAGAGGGTAGGGTGAAAGAGGTATCACATGTGTATATGGTTGACGTGCAGAATGGTGATTGAGGGATGAACGAAAAGATATGACTTGTAACGGTTAGATGGATGGTACATGCTGACGGGGTCATGACATGGAACTTGCAAAGGGTGGTTTTGGGATGTGACATCTCGGGATGATGGTGGTGATTTGGAAAAATGGTAGGCGGTAAATGTTTGGAGAGGGGAGGTAAGATGCAATGAGACGATGCCACATAGGGATGGGGCCTGCCTAGACACTGCTTCATTCCGGAACCCCCGCTGTTAAAGGTAGAAAGGTTGGGGGGCTCTGGGATCCCTTGCTAACTGTTTATCTGAGCAAAGCTAGATCCGTCGTTGTTTCGAGCACGTTCTTTAAACATCATGTTGGACGTTGTTTCGAGCACATTTTATTGAAGATAAACTAACTAAACTATGTCCTAACCTACTCCTTTGCACCTTTAGCCCAACTTAAACTGTTGGGCTAATAAAATACTCTACCCTGGGGTTATTTGACCAAGATTAGACAATTTGATCAAATTTATTCACTAGCTAACATAAATTACTTGGCTAATATTAGATAGTATAGCCAAGCTTATTCACTAATCCTAAATACTTAAATTTAAAATACTTGGCCATGTTTACACTGTATGGATCAAGTCATTATCAATTCATGTGGTTTTATCCTTTTTCTTTTATGCCCTCTTTTTGTTTTTCTCATTTCTTTTCTTTTCTTTTCTTTTCTTTTCTCTTTTCTTTTCTTTTCTTTCTTCTTTCTTTTCTTTTTCTTTTGTAGAATGCAGCAATATCTTCAAGTCAAAAACACTAAAGGGACAAAATTACAATCAACAGTTGATCCTATAAATTATAGGGTTATAACAGTGGCTCCACCTAGGGATGGTATCCTCCTTGCGAGATGCCAAGAATCTTGTTTCTTGTTGTCTTGAAAAATTTTCTCTAGAGCTTCTTCTGTTATCTAACTTGCTTTATTTTGAAAACTTTGATGACATTATTCAGTGTCTTAGGGCCTTCTCCATGGGCTTCAAACACCTGAACAAAAGAACCTACACACCAAATACTTGTAAAAGAAATGATATATACAATGAAAGGGAATGGGGATCTTTCTACTGAGGTGGCAAGTAATGCTTCAACATCCTGCCATTTACAAGTCCCCATGGCAGGTCTGATCCATCACTATTAGCAAGTAGGAAAGCATTATTTCCTCTAAAGGCCCGAATGGTGTAAGGACCCTTCCACAAACTATCGAACTTTCCATGTTTACCTTTAACTTCATTTTTTGAGTCCCATCTCAAAACTAGATCACCCAATTCAAAGTTATCCTCTTTGGTTCTCTTGTCATAAATCTTCTTTATATTTTCCTGGATCACTTGAGTTCTATTGTAAACTTATTTTCTGGATTGCATTAGGTGGATCATTTGATTTATACTTCCTTGGACATCATTTGGTTCTTCTTATGTTTCCTGCAATAGTTTCATTACCGAAACTCCTAATGAAAGGGGAAAAATTGCCTCGGTGCCATACACCAACTAGTATGGAGACATACCAATCGCTCTTTTGGTGCTTATTCTGTCAACCCAAAGTGAGAAAACCAACTTATTATGCCATGATTTCTTGTTTTCTTGTAGTTTCTTTCTGAGAATGTTCACCAGACATTTGTTAGAAGACTCAACTAGCCCATTTCCTTGCGGATAATAAGTCGTCGAGCATCCCAAAGTAATATGATATTGATTACAAAAATATATGAGCCTTTTGGATCTGAAAGCCGCTGCATTGTCAGCTATAATTTTTCTGGGGCATCCAAAACGAGACAAAATGTTAGTTTCTAAAAACTTGATGATGACAGAGTCAGTAGCTTGCCTGCATGGTACAACCTCGATCCACTTGGTGAAGTAGTCTATGGCCATGAGGATCCATTTGTGTTGTCCTGAAGAGGATGGATGTATTTCACCAATGAATTCTAGACCCCATTGTTGGAAAGGAGATTCAACGGAGATGGGTTTCATAGGGAGTGGCAAAAGCTTCCTTTTACCTTCAAAAATCTGGTACTTGTGGCAAGAAGTAACCTTTTGGTGGACGTCATCAAACAGAGTAGACCAGTAAAAACTAGCTCTCAGAATCTTGTTAGCTATGGTCTTCCAGCTCAGGTTCCCACCACAGTCTCTTGCATGAAAATATCGAATAGCTTTGTCGTCTTCATCTTTTAACAAGCAATTAGGAAAGATACCACCTGGATCTTTCCAATAGAGATTGCTTTCCAAAATGCAAAATTTCAATGCTTTCAATTTAATAAATCTAGCTTTGGTCTTAGTCAAACCTGGAGGAGCCTATAAATTGTGGAGTACAGAAATGAGGTTTGCGTACCAAGGGGATTTTAAGAATGCCTCTTTTATGTTTGGAGTCGCCTGCTCTTCCAGTCCGTCTACTGCAACCAAAAAATTAATATCTAAAGCATGAAAATTAGACTCAGCCATTAGTTTGGCCAAACCCTATCCTTTGATTAGTTTAGTAGGTTTTATTTCAATGTCATATTCCAGAATAACTGCAATCCATTTTCCTCTTCTACCATCCAGATTATCCTGGGTCAGGATATCCTTAACCACTGTGTTTGGGATGTATGAAATTGTGTGAGAGTGGAGAATATAGACCCTAAAATATTTTATAGCCTTTACCAGAGTGAAGGCTTGTTTCTCCATAATGTTATAATTCAACGTTGCGTCTCTTAAAGCTTTGCTGAAAAAAACTATGGGTTGCTCGTACCCTTATTGTTTTTCTGCAACAATACCGCTGCTATAGTGTGCTTAGATGCAAAGGAGAAAAGATAAAAGTATCTGGTATAATCTGGAAAAATCAGAACTGGGGCTTGGGTGAGAGCATGTTTCACCTGCTCAAAAGACTGTTTGGACTCAGCGTTCCATTTGATTTTTGTGTCCTTTTTCAACATATTAGTGATATTACTGAGAAGTTCGGCGAAGTTTGGTATGAATCTTCTAAGGAAATTTATTTTGAAAATGAAAGATTGCAGTTCTTTGATATTCCTAGGGTGTTCCACCTTCTGGATAGCTTCTATCCAGCTAGGATCTATTTTAATTATGTCTTTTGAGATTATGTGTCCCAGGAGTTTAACTTCCTCTAACCCGAAAAGGCTTTTCTTAGGATTCAATGAAATCCCAAATTTGCTTCACTTCTCAAACACTCGTCTGAGGTGGATCAAGTGTTCCTCATCATATTTGGAGTAAACAGTTACATCATCCAGATAAATGACTATAAATCTCTCAGTCTCGTCCACAAAAGCAATATCCATTGCTCTTTGAAAAGTAGCCCCAACATTCATCAGACCAACAAGCATCTTCACATACATGAAGGTTCCCCAGGGTGTGGTAAAAGCTGTCTTCTCTTGATCTTCTGGATGGACTAGAACTTCGTTGTAACCAGAGAAACCATCTAGTAAGGAGATCCTACTGGATCCAACCACCTTTTGTAAAATATGGTCCATTTTGGGCAAAGGGTAATTGTCTTTGAGGGAGACTTTGTTCAGATTTCTGAAATCTATACAAAGTATGATCTTGCCAGTTTTCTTCCTGGTCAGAACTAGGTTAGAAAACCCATTTGGAAAATCTCAAGGGGACTATAATATTTTCATCATACATCTTTTTGATTTCTTTCTCTATCAGGGGAAGCAACTTGGGATTAATTCTCCTAAGTTTCTATCTGAGAGGTTTGTGTTCTTCCTTTATGGGAATCTGATGTTGTATGATACTTGTGTCATAGGATTTTAAGTCCTCATAGCCCCAGGAAAAAACATCTATATATTCCTTAAAAAGTTCAATGTATTTTCTTTTTTGCTCTGGTGGCAGGGATTTAGACAGTTTTATTATTTTGGGGTTTTCTTTTGTTCCTATGTTGCACTCTTCAACCTCTTTACCACTAGCTTCAGTTTTCGGTTTTTTGGCTATATCGTTAAAATCAAACTAGTCTTCCAACGGAACTAAACATCTAGGTAACACATTATTTTTCAACTGCAGAATATCAGAATCTACATCATTTTCATTGAATTCTTCAGCATCTATTTTATTTACACTACCATTCTCAAAAACAAATTTATTTACAAATTCATCATCATTTTCTAAATCTTTGTTTGTGCATTTGAAATCATTCTTACATTGCAGAAAATCTTCGATTTGATCATCATTTCCAAATACATGCCAATATCTGATGTTGTCAGGAACAGTTGGTCTGCACTTCACCTCCACTGTGTACTTGTGAGTGGGACGAAAAGGGATTTTAGAGGTAGTTGTTGATGTAGCCAGCTCATCTACAAGTGTATTTTGTCCCCTAGGCATTACCTGCAAGTCAATCTCAGTAAAGCATTGAAGAGCATCTAAAACAACATTCCTACAGGCTCTAAGTCTGGGATATTTTGCTGCATACTCACCTTTGATTTGCTTGATAATAAATTTAGAATCACCTCTTACCATTATCTGCTTGGCACCAACTTTCTTCAATAATTTTAGGCCGAGCATTAAAGCCTCGTACTCGGCTATGTTGTTAGTACATTGGAAGTTCAGTTTGTAGGAATGATTCTTGGAATACTTTCATCTGTGGTTATGCAACCAAACTATGGCTCCAGCTCCTTCTTTACTCATAGTACCATCGAAGTCCATGCTCCAGAAGTCTGTTGGAAACTCCTCATTCTCTTCAATCATGGGGTTTCTTACTTCGACAACTGCTTTATCATCCTTCGGATCAGGTGCATGATCCTCCAGTTGTGCGATTTGTTATTCAAAGTCACCATCATTGTATAGAATGAAAGATTCTAGATCAGAGTGTGCGGAGTATAGTGGGTAATTGTGTAGCTTTTCTTGGCTACTGACCATATACTTCATTAGTGCTTCCCTATAAAGTCTTCTCTGTTGTCCAAAAACTGGAATGGTGGCGTAAGACATATCTAGTTGCAGGGTTCCTCTCAATTTAGCTACCCAATACCTTGATAGCAACATACCATACTTGCGGGGAATATCTGCAACAACGATATCCATCACCATACTTTTCATTGGGATTTGAGCCAAGGTGATGCATAAGTCTTTAATCAGGCCTATACATTTGACTTTACTGGAGTCGAAAGAATGAAAATCTTTGTAGGGTTTGGTGACCTCGAGTCCCAACTTTTCCATCATGGCTTTAGGAATTAGATTGTGAGAGGCACCTGAATCCAGCATAGTGTTGTGTAATATCAGATCATGGATGTTTAAGTTGATGTAAAAAGGGGCCACGACACCATTATCAATTTGATCGTCAACTTCAGGACCAAATAGGAGCTCAGGTTGATCATCGGCAAGGTTTATTGTGTCAGAGTGGTGTACAGATCAACCATTCAAGGCTTTGGTACCTATCTTGGGTTCGATGCTTAAATATTTTATCACCTGAGACCTATAAGTGTTCTTGTTCATCAGCTCGAAGAGGGGAATGGGAATCTTTAATTTTGCTAGTTCCCCTTCAAGGCTAAAAGGAGCAGTGGTTTTGTTTAAGTTATGTACTTATGATTTATCGATAGAAGCTCTGTGGCCAGGTGCACATATTTGAATTATTGATGAAAATTCAATCCAACTTGTTCTTTTAAGAATTTCTAGAGTTTTTTGCGCAGGAGATTCAACATCATTCCTCCCAGGGACTTTCTTGGGAGGGTTTTCTGAGGTTTTCTTGGTTTTAGTAGCCTTCTTTGGAGAGTTCTTGTTTTCCTTCTTGCTTCTCAAGTTATACTGCCTATGAACCTCCATTATGGTGTTCTCAAAGGCTTGATGTTCTGTTTTCTCAGCTTCCTCATTTACCTATGTTTGTGAAAGGAGAAAGATTTTGTGCTCTTCCTGGGTGAGAAAAATGGATTCATGATCGTGATCATGATCACCCATTATTTTTATATGAGTGTCATCAAACTCCTCAATTACTTCCTCCCTGTCATCGGCATAATTTTCCTAGAGAGGTGGTCTAATCTGTTGATCAGGTCCCCTTTGTTCCCTTTGATCTCTAGGATCTCTCTACCTTATCTGAGGTGTATTTCTTCTGAAGTTTGGGTTTCTAATTTGAGGGGCAGCTTGGTTCTCCCTAGGTGGGTTCCTGTCAGTTATGGTGAGTCTCTCCATCATTTTCTCCATAGCTCTGGTGAGAGAATATAATTTGGCATATGATGAGGAAGTAGAAGGTTCTTCTTTGATGGTGACCCTCTTTTTTGTTCTCTACTTGGCCCTTATGGCCAAAAGATTTGCTTCCACACTGATGAAACTTCTTTGCATGTCTTCCAGAGTTGTTGACTTTATTTCCCTCAATTGATATGACATGTCAACGTCAAATCCATCAAGGAATTTTATTAATGCCAAACCTTGTGGTGGTTTGATATCAGCAGGGATAGCATTGTATAGATTGTTGAAATGAGTGCAGTAATCTTGCATTGTCTCTCCTTGGTTCCTTCTTATGTTCTCATACTCTGACAGAATCTAGAGATGATTTTTCTTTACCTCCCACCTGTCAAGGAAGGTCCGATGAAAGACAACAATATTAGTAATGGTAGTAGCACGTAAGGTTTTGAACCACTTTTTAACTTCTCCAGTCAGACTTTGTGCAAACAATCTCATCTGCACATCAGATTCATCTACTTCTTGCAGGTCAAAGTAGTCGATCATTTTGTCAACATGTTGTTGTGCATTCAAGGGACTAGTACTATCAAACTGTGGGAGTCTGGTTTGATAATCATGAGGCATGTCATGTAAAATAGCAACCAATACCGATGGAGAATATCTTGCTTCCATGATTGGTGGAGGAGGTTGAACAACAACCTATGTGACAGGAGAGGTAATGACTGAAGCTATAGAAGATGAAGAGCTAGGAGGAATGGAGTGACCTGGTTTAGGTTTAGCAGAAACTGCAGCAATAGTTAAAATAGGAAGTTTGATAGACTGATGAATATGGAGTTTTTCTAAGGCTTGACCAAGATTCGCAAGTAGGTATTCGTGCTTATCAGTCTTGGGGTGAAAACATTGATCAACTTCAGCTCTAGGAGAGAGTATTTAATGGGTCCTGGGCTAATAGACGGTTTGATCTAAGACTATTTTATTGACAAAACTGTCAGATTTTGTCCTGAAAATATTTGGTTGAAAGGTTATATCAGACTCAAGGTTTGGACGAAAAACTAACTTCTCTCCGATGGAAAGGGACCTTGAAAGTGGGTTGTTACTCCTTGAAATCTCTACAGTATTTTTCTTCCTGAGTAGTCTTTCGAGATTATCTATTACGATTGCAGGTTCTGGGTCAGGATGAGATCTAGTAAAAATTCTTTTGGGAGATAGAACTGTTAATTTTATTCTTCTTTTTGGAGATTTTAACTATTTATATACAAACTTTAACAACCTATGAACATTATTTCTAGATAATATTTAGGGTTTGTGATTCTTTCAGAAATAAAGTTGTCTTTCTCTAGCGGAAAGAAATCAAGGGGTGGAAAGTTTGTTCAGTTCATCCCCAGTATGGTCACCATTTATGTTATCACTCTCTAAATTCCTAGAGATTGTTGTGAGGTAAGAAGAAATCTATCAGAGGTAACCTTAACCAACTACTTTGAAACTGGGAGCTATTCCTACAAGTTTTAGAGAGGGATCTCTTTGTAAGTTTTAGATTTGTTTGGACTTTCAAGATTTTAGGCTACTTAAAAAGAATATAACCGAGTTGTTTGTATTGTTTTTAAATGAAATGGTTGAATATCACATACGCTTTCACTGGGCTATGGGGTCTTTTTTTAAAAGATGGAGGTCAAAGAAAGTTTTTATAAGATCCGTTTTATAGGGCGAGATAGTGCTAATGCTAAATTATTTTGGGAATAAAATGGTGTATTGTTGGAAAAGGTGAGATATCAGTTAGAACAAAAAAGCATTTAAGAATTTCTTTGTTATAACATCAGAAGAAAAACATGTAAATCTATAAAAGATTAAGAACAGAGTACACAATGGAAAATTATGCAACTTTAACTTATTTTAAAGATTAGATTTAGAAAAACAATATGATAACTAAGAAAGAAAAACTTTTTACGAAGACAGAGGAAACTTCACCAACAGCTAACATGCAGGAATCCTCTGAAACGTCTCTTTGTATTACTGGAATAACCTCTTGATAAAAATTACAGTGATTACAGGTTGCTTGGGCGTAAAGATCAACCCTCAATACTTCTAAATTTGAAATATTTATAATCAAAGTTACAAACGACCCTGTCATTAATTATCAGGATGTGGTAGAGTCTGAGTCTAACTAACTAGCTAACAAGATATAGAAATGTAGTAACTGATGATGATGTGTCGAATCTCTCATGCTGATTTCGGGGAAGACCATTGGTGAGTCATTTAGATGAATTTGACTACACTGGATGCTGAGTTGGATGAGACTTTTACCTGTACTCAATCAATTCACACAGCTCATCCCATCTTTGTGTGCTTGGGATGGTAACTTTCAATAGCTGGCGGTAGATTTCATCCATATCGGTGTACTTAGCAAAAGTCGGCTTGGTGAGGAAAATGTACTTGATTTCGTGATGTATGCTGAGGTTAGGCTACAAAGTCTCCAAGAACTCTTTTCTCGTGATGCTACCCTGTATCCCTGAAAACTTGGAACTGTCTTTGGCCATGGTGGCAATCTTTTTCTTATAATCAGATAAAGTCATCAATTTATAATTCAGGACAAGTAGGCCAGGAAGGCCCTTTTTCTGTAAGGCTTCAAGTTTGTTAAAAAATCGTTGAACTCTAATGTCCATGTTCTGAGCTTTCTCCTCCAACTGCAACATTAATCCTCTTTTAGTCAACACTCTTTTTACTTCGAGGATAGTCTTTGTTTTGTCTTCAACTTTCAGTTCTTCAAGATCTTCCTTGGTTTTTGAATTCAGAAATATGATAATCTCGTTGGCTGCCGAGGGAATTTCATCCAGTTCTCTTCTTATTCTGTCAATGGCCTGCCTACTCTTTAGCACCAAATCATGTCCAAACATGATTTTCACCATGGGCCAAATCTCGTTTATGGAATTAGAGATGTCTTTCTGTGAAAATCTATCTAGTTAGCTGGATGGACTTGTTTGGTGTCAAAAAAAATGGTTGACCTCTTGTAGTCAGTGATCTCTTTGGGTTGAGACACCTGTGCTTGCAAAAATGCAAGATGCATTCTTCCTTTTTTTGTGTCAAAGGCTGACAACAGTCTATGTTGTGCTATGGAGGTTTGCTTCCAGAACTGAGCGTAGGTGTTGTTAGTCAGCATCTGGTTCTTGTTTTTAATCATGTCATATTTTTTAAAAATGCTCAGATGTGAAGATCCTTGTGGATTTTGGGTCATCACAACTATATCCATCTGCTTCTTTGAAGAAGGAGTGGACACCACCTGATGTTTTCCTTCAAACACTTTGGCAGAGTAAGGCTCTTCCTCACCAGACTTGTGAATAGCATGAGTGGTTTTGGGTCTTTTGTTGTATACCTGAAAAACTTTTGGTGATACCTCAGTGATTGAAGGAGAGGTATCCTTTCTTGGCCTTTTTTCCTTTGGTATCTATGGAGTGGTAGTCTGTGAAAAAAAAACTGAAGGAGCTTCCTATTGTTCAGTATCTACCAAATTATTTGCCTCCCACTCTGTCTAGTTCACATACTTTTCAATTTCTGATTTGAGGGTGTGAGCATAAGGTGAAATTTTATATTTGATTCTCATCTCAGCAATGATCCCACTTGGATCATAATGCCAAGTGAAACTGGTGCTGAATTTCATTTCCTTTAATAGTTTATTTGCCTCTTCCCCAGAAGCTCGATTGTTGCAGATAACGGTCCTATTTTCCCTTTAATCCTCATCTGATGTTTTTTCTTCAGAGATACAAAATGAATGTCATATGAATTTATGTTTTTTCTTCAGAGATACAAAATGAATGTCATATGAATTTATCATCTGATGAATATACTCTAGTGCAAATATTCGAATAGGCACATACTTGGACAATTTGTATGGAGCTAGTTCACACCCATACACTCTAATCTCAGTGTGATTTTGATAAAGGAACCAGTCCCCGGTTTTTGTGAGATATGAAAGGTGCTCTTTGGATCTCCTCATTTATGT